>JAWQFJ010000046.1:0-72212 GCA_034096865.1 Theodoxus fluviatilis
AATGCCGGATCCTGTCTACCAGGACCATGAGGTCAGAAATATTCGTCTGGTGTCAAGACGACCATGGAAGAATACAGCAAGGCCACTGCTGCAGGCCAAAGCTAGTAATTGCTGAGTGAAGCCTAAGCTTTGAGGTGATCTACTGAAACGAAACCTTTGTTGTTTGCTTCGTTCCACGCGCCGTTTCTTACTATAACACTATGTGTGCATGGTGGTGTACGAGGAGATTACCTCACTGACAACACTTGAAGTCGAGACATACACCTGTAGGACAAGATGATCGAACCCTATGCATGCATAGCATCTCGTAATGCGTTCTCACCGAATGTTACCCTTCGTGACGTAACGGGTGGATACATGGATTTATTGATGGATGGATGACTGAATGCACTGATGGACGGATAGATGGACACATATATGGATGGGTGATGATGTATGGATGAATGGATATGTGAATGAATGCATGCATGGATGAAAGCATAAATGAATGGATGAATGCATACTTGCATGGATGGATGAATACATGAATGGGTGGATGGATGAACACATGAATGGGTGGATGACGTTTAAAAGCCATTGATGTTCAAATCATCAGTGTTGGTTGGACTATGACTATGAGCGAGTGAAGACTCCTATATTCTGTGGGTTATGGGTCAGAATAGATCCACCGTGTCTCTCTAAGCGATTTTTAGAGGCTAATAACTAGAGACATCGTGACTTGATTTGAGTTTACTCTATTCTAGAAACTTTCGTGCTCCTTGGCCTCACTTAGACTACAAAGGTTGATCGGCCGTAAAACTCCATCCATCCATCCATTTCCCTGGCAATTTGAATGTTACAAATCACATAGAGAGGCGCGAGGGGCGTGTGTGTGTCTGTGTGTGTGTTTGTGTGTGTGTCTGTGTGTGTGTGTGTGTTTGTGTCTCTTCTTACACTTGACCCACATGGGGGCATGACGTAACAAGTTAAAGATCAACGGGAATAATTTCAAGCTGGAAACAAGAGTGGATCAAGGGAATTTTTTCCCAGAAGCCCCTCTGAGAATTTATCTGTCTGACACTGCATTAAAACAGAGGTTATGTTGAAATTTGCTAATATTGTTTAAAAAATCATGCGCGTCAAATCTGCATTGAAAATAACTTGAAAGATGCGTGATTTCCAAATCTGTGGGAAAACCATCCTCAAACTGCAGTTCAGCATCTATAATGGTCGTAGTCTACAACATATCAATTTTCATCAGTGGAAAGGGCATTCAGAATCATCCCGCATTCATGATTAATAGGAAGAAGAATTGGTAATGGTAAAGGAGGAGTTTATATATAGCAACTTATCACATACAAATATTTAATAAGTCCATGTTGAAAAAGAAAAAAATTATATGCTGAGAAAATATATGCTAATCATACAGAGTTCATGAACAAGTAGGGCCTATGTACTTGACTAGATGAACGTGATTAATGAAACACTAATCACACCGCTTTGCACTTTACCCACTGATCACTGGGCCACCTGCTCAATTCTTCATTGACAACTGACAACACTGAGACAGAGAAAAGACGCAGACGGTCAGATACCAGCACCAACTCCTCTCCCTGGGGAGCATTCCAACACGATGCTGGCTCATGGCCGCATGGAAATGTCATTCGCACTACAGTGTGCCACCACTACCCTCACTGGCACCCGGTTCTACTCCTGGGTCGGAAGAAGCAGAGCAAGTTGCATTCTAGTCCACTAGAGACTTCGCCTGCAGGCGAAAGAGTCTCTAGCACAGTTCATATCACATGATAGAACTAATCCGTCCAGAATATTCATAAGGTCACACGAGAGGCTTGTGGGATAGCACTCTGCTCCCTGACCTATGCCGCTAAAGTAGTTCTAAGATTATTTCGCACAAAGCTAATGAATTACGCTTGTTGAGGCAATAAACAAGCGTTTATTCGATAAAATAAAATGTTTCTGTTAAAATGGAAAGAAGTTTTGACATCTTAATGATTTCTGTAAAAAGTGGGAAAAATAGTATCCAGTTCGAACTATTTTTGGCGCAATGATGTAATGTGAAAGGTCAAGTCTATTACGCATTCATTGCGAACTGTGCCAGAGTCACTTCTGACTTGGGTTTACAGAATGCGCAAGTTAAGGACCTTGCTCAAGGATGCGACTCTGGGAACTACACAGCTTCGAACTTAACGCCGCCTTCACTAATCTCTTGGCTGCAGAGGCGCGTTACTTAGAAGCAGTCCTAGCGCGATCTCTCGGGGACAGAGGTGCGTTCCGTTTCCAATGGTAAATTCATGTTCAGTGTTCAGAGATGAGCGCTCACGGCTAGCGCCTGCTCGAACAGGTTCAATTAGGAAAGAAGTTTTCGGCTTCGTGGGCGCTCATTTCTAAACATTTTTATTTATAAAATATTAAAAAAAAACTGTCAAAAAGAAACATGCCTCTGGCCCCGCGAGAGAATCACGTATGCGTAGGGTTTCCTCTAGGAAGGCCGCCTCAGGTGAAAAGCACGCTAACCACTCGGCCCTAGAGCGAGCGAGGGTTGGGTGTAGATTTTCCCTTAGGTTGCTGGATGGCCACTGTGATGTTTCTTGCGGTTTGATGTGGAGTCTGGCAACAAGTCTATTGACTCTTGCACGTGGGTCGGGCTCCTTCGATCTTCCAGGGTGGTTTATTGCATGGTTGGTTCCAAATGATCTGACCCTGTCCTGATGTCCCCTGGTTGCCTTTTTGGTGGTCGCCCCTAGGTGAGGTATGGGAGCTGTCCCCAGAAGTCTAGCAGCCAGGAGTTCCAGCTGATGGAGGGACATCGAGTGGCTCAAGCCATGTTACTCCTCTACGTTTACGTGTCGCATTTCCTTATGACCATTAGTATACTTCGGACTCAATTTCTAGTGACAAGTATGAAAATTAAATGCATTTCCAAACCACCAGTGAAAATTTCAGACATTGGAAGGAAGACAACAGAAATTCAGGAAAGAAAAGCTACTTGTTCATGGGTAGCCAAATCTTGAGAAACTCTGTTATCAAGATTTTATAAAATTCAATGAGTTCAAGCCAGTCCAAAACATGACATTTATGATGCCTGCTGGCAGGACATGACAAATAACAGACAATGTATCTGCACATACTAAAGCAGGAAATTTGAAGATCACAGCTTTGCAAGAACACCTTTGGGATTTTCACAATCTTACAAATAAAAACTACAGAACTTTGTGACACAACATCATTCATTAACAAAGTACAACTATCAACAAACCGTCAACAGCTTCAAATACCTGGGAGCAATTGTCACAGATGCAGGATCCAAACCTGAAATATTCGCCAGAATTGCTCAGACCACAGCAGCACTCACAAAACCCAAGACCATCTGGAAGGACAGGAACATAGTCCTCAGCTCAAAGATCAGACTGATGCATGCCCTGGTCATGTCCATATTTCTGTATGCCTGTAAGTCATGGACACTAACAGCTGACTTGGAGAGAAGGATACAGGCCATGGAAACGAGATGCTTTCGACGACTCCTCGGCATCTCCTACAAGGACTGCATCACAAACGAGGAAGTCCAAAACAGAATCAGGCAAGCCATCGGGCCCCATGAAGAACTACTGACCACTGTGAAAAGATGCAAACTAAAGTGGTATGGGCAAGTCTCACGATCATCAGGGCTTGCCAAGACTGTGCTACAAGGCACAGTAAAAGGAGGGAGGAGGAGAGGCAGACAAAGGAAAAGATGGGAGGACAACGTCTCAGAGTGGACAGGGATGAGGCTCAGCGAAGCCTTGAGACAGTCCGAGAGGCGAGAGGAATGGAGAGAGCTGGTTGCCAGATCATCTGTGGTGCCCCAATGGTCGTCCAGACTACGGGACAAGTGAAGTGAAGTGAAGAACTATCTAGAGATGGAAACGCATGACAATACACAATAACCAATGCTGTGTTCCAATACTTGTGCCTTTCTCACATGCTTTCTTCAGTCTTTGCATTATCTTGTCAGGTCAACAACAATTCATCCTCCATTCCAGATAATAACAATACAAGAGGCTAGACCGAAAAACAAAACAAAAAAACAAATGATGACAAATGAAGAAAATGTTGTTTCCGGTCACCTGATCGATTCTAAATTTTGTAGCCAACTCGATCTACACTCTTTTTTACTGCTGCTGGAAAAACCCACACACAAACACACACACCTAAAATGTGTAAATCCCTCACAAGAATTGATAATAACTAAAATTAAAGTTTACGTGTATGAAACATTGGTTTCCTAGAGTATAAACATTGGGAAGGGGTGGTGGTGTGAGAGAGAGTGTGTGTGTGTGTGTGTGTGTGTTTGTGTATGAAACACCATTTTCACATGTCTATGAAACAGTAACTTCTCTTTAAACAAAAAAAAAGTCCCATCCTACCGATGTACATTATTATTATTATTATTTTATTGTTGTAGTTGCCATGTTACCTGAAACAATCCTTTTTCCCCCTAGACACCACTCATTCATTGCATATAAATCACAAACTCAGCTCCTAGGTCATATATCAAGGAAGACTGGTTGAAGTGGTTACAAATATTTAATAAGTCCATGTTGAAAAATAAAAAAATTATATGCTGAGAAAATATATGCTAATCATACAGAGTTCATGAACAAGTAGGGCCTATGTACTTGACTAGATGAACGTGATTAATGAAACACTAATCACAAACTCTGCTCTCAGCTCATATGAAGATAACCCAGTGAAAGTGGTTATGAAAACATGTACATCATCTTGACTAGACAAAGTCTGATGTGCTGGGAAAAAGAAGCAAATCACACAGTAGAGTCAGATACAATTAGATCCAGGAAACTTGTAACTGCAAACAAACTTCTAGCAAAATGGTTTTCAGACACACTGGCTAATTGGATTTCTCAAGGACAACCTAAGACATGATATCAAATCGAATTAAACACTTCCTCTGAGGCAGCATCTCTGACAATGTTGAGCAAAGCCTCAATGTTGATCCCTTCAGAAGCAAGTGCCTTTCCCAGCCTGGCAGCCGTTTTTCTCATGCTGGCCAGAAGAGCAGGACAGGGGAGGCGACTCCGATAACGGCTGGGACCCAAGACGAGAAGAAAACACTGGAGACAAAGCCAGCGAGTCTGCTGTACAGATCCCAGTGTCTGCTGTACAGGGGCCAGTGTCTGCTGTACAGGACCCAGTGTCTGCTGTACAGGGTCCAGTGTCTGCTGTACAGGACACAGTGTCTGCTGTACAGGGTCCAGCGTCTGCTGTACAGGGTCCAGTGTCTGCTGTACAGGACCCAGTGTCTGCTGTACAGGGTCCAGTGTCTGCTGTACAGGACCCAGTGTCTGCTGTACAGGGTCCAGTGTCTGCTGTACAGGACACAGTGTCTGCTGTACAGGGTCCAGCGTCTGCTGTACAGGGTCCAGTGTCTGCTGTACAGGATCCAGTGTCTGCTGTACAGGGGCCAGTGTCTGCTGTACAGGGGCCAGTGTCTGCTGTACAGGACCCAGTGTCTGCTGTACAGGGCCCAGTGTCTGCTGTACAGGGCCCAGTGTCTGCTGTGCAGGACCCAGCGTCTGCTGTACAGGACCCAGCGTCTGCTGTACAGGGTCCAGTGTCTGCTGTACAGGACCCTGTGTTTGCTGTACAGACCTCAGGTTGGTTGGCTGCCCTATACTCCCAAGGACTCCATCTCTTCCATGTGATGTGCTGGCACCATTGCATTTCCGCATAATACTATTCCTGATTGTGAGAAAAATGGCAAATTAAATGTCAGCCATTCCCTGAGGCATATAGTAAAATACAGCCACATTGCAAATTTCTTGCACATCACATATTGATCATCAGTAAACCATCAGCATCACCCTAATATCATAAAACTCTATGCATATTAATCTTAATACTGCATGTTTACTGGACTCAGAAGAGAATGTAAGCACTGTCCAGAGAGAATGCTGTTTTCATGCATGGAATTGTTGTGTGCAGTGGCAGTTTACATTTTACCTGAAGTGTGCAGACTCCTAAGACCTCTGATCGGATGACGATGAAGAAGAAAACAACAATGATGACACTGATAATGTCAATAATGACAGTGACATGGACAAAATATCTAGGACAACAATGATGATATTGTCCCTCCAGGTTTACTGGAGGTCCTCACAGCTTTATCTGTCTGTGTGTGTGTGTGTGTGTGTCTGTGTGTCTGTCTGTTTGTCCCGACTTAACGGCTGATATCTCAAAAACTATTGGACGGATTTCCTTGACATTTTGCACACTTACTGAAAGTTAGGTCCGATTGAATGTATCAAATTTTCAGAATCGAGGTTTGAAAAGAAAGTGACTTTTTAACGTTTTGGTGTTGCCAAGAAAACGCTACAACAGAGTCCGAATGCAAAATGTGTGACGTGATCACTGGTGAAGGAGAAAGAAGGATTTTTTTATCCCTCCAGGTTTACTGGAGGCCCTCACAGCTTTATTGTGTTTTTTTTTTAATGCCAAAACCTGGAGGTTCAGTGCAAGCGGTTTTTATCAATATCCATGTATGAAGCATGCAGACTCCTATGACCACTCTGAGTGAATGATGAGACAACAATGACAATGCAATATCAACAAAGATGACAACAAAGTCATCCATGTTGATGATTATAATCATGATGGCAGCATTTTCCATTCCATTTCTGAGCAACGTGGAGTACACTCACCTGTAGTGATCAGCCAGGGAGAGAATGACTTTCAGGAAGAAGTCTGGGTTGACTTCCACACTGCTGGAAGCAGGAAGTCTACGGATGTACTGCTGGAACTTGGCTGCCATGAGGAGGAAGGTCTGTGCCATGTTGAGAATAATGGTGGCTGCAGAGTTGATGGCCAGATCCACAAACACTGCCTGGCATCTGGACATCATGGACCACATCAGGGTCCTCTGCAACCTCTCTCCTGCCTGCTGCCCAAGGTCAAAGGTCAGGGTGTCAGCAATGGTCACATTGGCATAGGAAGAGTAGTCCCCCCTTATCTGCAAAGAAGAAGAAAGATGGTTGAAAACTGTTCTTGTTGAATTTGTCCATCAGCAGTTACTCAGGTAGGAAGGCTGATATAATCACAAAAACTTCCCATCTTTTGTCTTGTACAAACTTCCTTTTGTAAGTTGCCAGTTTTGTCATGGGGACTGAAACAGCGACATCGTGAGTGGGAGAGGGGTGGTAGCTTCAGAGACAAAGGTGGTGGGAAGTGGGGTTGGGGAGGGGGGGTGGGGTGATGGTTGGGGGGTGGATAAGGTAGTCAAGAACAAGGTTTGAAAGGAAAAATAAGGAGTGGGATAGAGGGTGAAAGAAAATGGGGTGGCAAGGGGTGGGGATCTGGGGGGTCAGGTGTGGGCAAGCTGAAATGGGTTATAGAAGTGGTGTGTGAAAGTGGTAGCAGTACGTGGAAAGGGGATGGAAGGACAGAAGAAGACACATGCTCTGTCCATTTACCTCCAGGGTGTCTGTGTCCAGCAGCAGGCCACACCAGGGAAACAGGCCCCCAGCCTTGACCCTGGCAATGTCAGGCCACTCTGGGTCATCAGGGTCAAAGTTGACCAAAACCTTCTCAGGGTTTGTGAGGCAGTTGTACTCCGGAATCCCTGCCAAGAAATGCAAGTTTTGAAATTAATACATCGTGTTTTGAAAAATGTAGCCTAGACATACACAAACTTACGGAATTACATGAACTGCCACCAGATGCCCACCCCCCCCCCTTAGCTGGAACCCATGGTCATGAAGCGTTTGAGGGGCTTACTCCAGTAGGTCGGCCATGGGTGGCCCCTAGCAGCACACTGTGCCACCAGGGGGCATCATACAGGGGTGGGATCCTCCCCCTCATGCCTGGGTGGACCACCTACCCCTCATCCATCCTATCCAGAGAGATGCAGCTCAGCAGTTTTTTGCACGGACTTGCTACGAGCATTTGCTGCATCTCTCCACTTTGCACCCAGACAATGCAAGTATTTACTTACTTTTCCATAGACTAATTTTCACAGGACTGTTCAAAGCAATCAAAGCAGAAAAAGACATGGAGGCAGTGGCTTAAAGGAGGGCGATGCAACAGACGCATAAAGAAGCAAGTCAATATTTTCCTCTAAGAACTGGGCAAGTCCACAACACCAGTCTCAGTGTACAACAGGGATGTAAAATAGGTCGTGAAATACTGAGAAATCTCTCTTTTACTAGTTTTAGTCTATCAATGAATCTACATGCAAGTATGCACATGTGCACACACACACACACACACACACACACACACACACACACACACACACACACACACACATGTGCATGCACATGCAAACGTATCTAAAGTCCATAAGTCCATGATGGATATGTATGCAATTTTTTTGTTTTGTGGTTAATTTCTTTGCCTATCATCTTGTTACTTTTTAAATAATTTCCCCAGTCTCTTGATAACATTAACATTACATTATCACATTGAATATCACATTTCCTAATCAACAGAATAGGATAAAAGCATATTATTTTCAACTTCCATTCACAAGAGTTTTACATAGGGTATTAGCCTTTTTCCAGGGCCCTCTCCTCAAAACAATTAACTCTAACTGTCTGTAACCCAATCCCCATCCACCCCCATCCCCCAACAATGAAGGGAAATATCATCAGAGGAGTATGGAAAGCTATGCAACTGGGTCTCATGATAGATGAACATTCATGTGAAGCTGCAACACGGCAATTTCATCTCACCCTCTGTGAGGGAGCGAAGGAAGGCCGAGGCTCTGGGTCGAGATGGAGTCACCAGGATGAAGTCATCCACCATCCGCATCAGCAGCTCTCCCTGTCGGGGCAGCATCACCTCTCTCTCCATGGCGGCGTAGTAGAGGTTGCATAGCAGCGTGGACAGCACAGAGCCCTGGCTGATGCCCCGCTGTTGCAGGTAGTACTGACTGTTCACCTGCAAATAAGGACATGCAGGTAACACAGAGGTTCTTATGGCAACCTGAGGGAAATAGTCATTACAAAGGGGCAGACTGTAAAACACTGAGGTGATGCAGGTCAGAGAAGGAGTGCATGTACCACAGAGGCTGAGCAGAGGCAAGTTCCTAGAGCCAATAAATTGATAGCAAAGCTTGGCAATGAAATGTCATCATCCTGTTCCTTACTGTGATTACTGTAACTGCACTCAAGGTCCAGTTGGGCAATGCTTGCTATTAAATGTTCTGTGAAACTCAACACTGCCCGATTTTCATCAGCAGCTTGATACCAATTTTCATTTCATCCATCAGCTAACGTTAATTTCACTTGCCAGAGATCAGATCGTGTCTGATTGCCTCTAGGGAACGTACTTCAGGTGACAGAAAGAAATAACCAGGTAGTCATGATTGGGCACTTATTAAATCCAGAAATGCAGGTGACCACCCAGAGTCTTTGATAGTAAGTTGAGGTAAAAACTGGTTCATAAAGAGGCAAATCAGTTTAACATCAGTTTACAGATAAACAAAGCAGCAAATGTACTGGGGAAGCCAAACAGGTAACACAGAGTGAAGGTAAAATCATTGGTCGTATATATTATTACCTTTATCAGGGTCTCAAACCACCTTGTACTGTCCTCCCTGACAACAAACACAGTGACAGACAGAATGCATACAGTCAGGTACCGGCACCATTTCCACCCTTGAAGGAGTCTTTCAGTCTGTAGCTGGCTCACAACAACTTACATGTACAAGGGTTCATTGCACCACAATGTGCCCTCACTGCCCTCACAGGTACAAAGTTTTACTCCTGGATGGGGTGAGGCAATGCCACTTAAACACCTTGCCTGAGGAGGCAAGTCCAGGATCCACGCAGCTTGGAATGCCACTGCCAGCCACGCAATTTCACATGCAGCACAGAGGCAAAAGTGGTGTCTTGGACAGAGGCAGTCAGAGTAACCCAGAGACAATACATATGACAAGAAAGTATGACAAATATACAAGCCTGACGACTGATATACCAGATAACAATACAACTTATCAACAGTACAGTTACTATGCAAACATATGAGAAGCTTCAGGTAAAACAGAATTTCTTGATAAAAATAAGTGTAGCATTTTGTAACCGCTGGGCTTTTTTTAAGTCCAGCAATCTTTACACCAGTACAGTGTGTATGAAGTACGCAAAGCGTTGGTAGCTATAGGAACAGTCCATATGTCTGGGTCTCACCTTGATGATGTTGCCATAGAGATGAGCATGCAAGACTTTCAACAGACTTCTGGTCGACAATGTTATCTTCCAGTTCTGAAATGAAAGCAAGATGGTCAAGAAATTTTGACAGTTTTATCCCTCATGATTAAGTTCTTTTTCATACATTTTGTCTGAGGCAATGCCCAGTCCAGCAGATCTTTATCTGATTTATCATCATCTTTATTTCATCTCTTTTTTTCTCAACAAAATTACTTTTTGGAAATGTTAACCCTAGTCACAGCAGTGCAGAGCCACATAACTGTTTTTTTTTCCCTTGGCAGCAGAGGCCATGTGGGTAAAGCACCTGCCCATGTGGGTAAAGCACCCTGCCCATGTGGGTAAAGCACCTGCCCATGTGGGTAAAGCACCTGCCCATGTGGGTAAAGCACCTGCCCATGTGGGTAAAGCACCTGCCCATGTGGGTAAAGCACCTGCCCATGTGGGTAAAGCACCTGCCCATGTGGGTAAAGCACCTGCCCATGTGGGTAAAGCACCCTGCCCAATTGGGTAAAGCACCTGCCCAAGGATGCAACTCATGGATCTGAGGCTCCAAGTTCTAACATCACACCTGTCAGCCACAAACTGACTTCAGGTGGGCATCTTCACTGCTTGACTAGTGTAACATCATCCAAGCTTTTCTTAATGAAGCACCACCTCATGATAAAGTGTCCCTAACTGAGAGGTCTTTTCAGCAAACTTTCCTACCTTCCCTTGACAGGCAAGCTCATGGCGTTTACAATCCAAAGAATCAACACTCATACAACCACTCAACACCACATTTCTACAAAAACTCACACACTACACACATAAACAAAAAACTAAAACTAAGATCCAATAGAACAAATAGAACAAACTATACAATATAAACAGCACTTGCAGGCAAGGTCAAGTAAGGCGAAGCAGCTCAGCGGGAAAGGTGGATCGGAAGAGTTGAGCACTTTTGAACTGTGGCAGAGTGTCAGAATGACGGACAGAGAGAGGGAGACTATTCCAGGTTACACGTCCAATATAGGAGAAGGCACGCTGTTCTTGAGTTTTCTTATTACGGCAGGGGACCTTAAGCATTCTAGAGTCAGCAGCTGAGCGTAGAGATCTGGAGGGCGTGTAGACTGCAAGAATTTCTGTAAGAGTGTGTGGTGTGGTGATGTCGATGGCCTTGAAGCACAAAGTAGCAAGTTTATAATCTATCCTCTGAGAGATGGGGAGCCAGTGAAGTGTATGTAGGAGTGATGAGACATGGGTACGCTTGGGACATCGAAAAACTAGCCTAGCAGCACAATTCTTAACTTTCTGGAGTTTGTTAAGCAGAGCGTCGAGGATGCCAGCGAGAAGAGAGTTTCCATAGTCGAGACGAGACAGAACAAGTGATGTGGTGAGCATTTTGGTGGCCTGCTGAGAAAGATAATGACGAATGGTACTAATATCCCTTAGCTCATAATATGCTAACTGACAGACTTTGTTGACATGAGATCTCATTGACAGATCATCATCAAACATGGACCCTAAATTTCTTACAGACTGAGAGAAGCTGATGTCACTATGACCAATGGTTAGTTTGAGGGCCTGATCCGATTTGCCTCAGTCGCTCACCAGGAGTGCTTCAGTTTTTGAGTCATTGAGTTGGAGCTTGTTCCGGGTCATCCACTGTTTCACATCCTCTAATTAAAAAGATTCTAAATGACAGGACCGTTCATTAATCTCTCCCTTCATGAAAAGTGTCAGGTATGTAATCACCCCAACATGACAAGTACATTCAAATCTACCTACAGGGCAAAATGTGTATGGACTTCAATCCCAAGTTCCTTTCCCCCTCACCTGGTCCATGAAGATTCTGTGGTGCCAGGGCTTCTCCTTGAGCTGGTCTTGAACCATCCTGGCAAAGTCCTGCCGGCCCTGCAAGGGGTGGGAGATGGGGCAGATGCTTCGGTGGAATGCTCGGCGAATCTGGCATCCTGCCTTGAAGGCACTGCAGTAGTAGTGCAGTGTGTACTCCTCGTCCTCCTCACTGCCCTCCCCCATCACTAAACAACAGAAGAAGTGAAACGTCACTTGGGTATGGCCATCATAGCACAAAGGTAAAGGAGCATTTCAACACACCAACCTGTTTTTAACGGAATTCAAATCAATTAACTCCTATGCCAAGGTCTTTGTGCTGGCCGGTTGGAAGTCTACGGCCACCCGACTGCCCTCACCGATCATGAGACAACAGAAAAGGCTGATAGGCCATAAAACTACACCCATCCATCCATGAAGCAATTCAAACACACCAACTTGTCACCTTAATGGATTTCAAATCAAATAACACAATCTTTGCCAATGTCTTTGTGCTGGCCAGTTGGAATTATTATGTCAACTGACTCCTGACAATAGACAAATGTAAAGACAAATAGAATTGTAGGACGATCAGCACCATTGAGAAAACAATCCCAGTTCTGGCTCTATGCTACATGAAGACTGAGGAGTTAACAAAGCTAAGACATCATTCCTTCCCTTCCCAGATACATTTACCCTTGACTGGAAGAGGAAATGGAGTTTAGTCTCATGCTATAATGCAGCTCTTAGACCCATGTTGCCAACAGCCCTAAAGACGCCTACTACTCTGGACATCAGAGGCAGGTTGTGCAGAGGCAATCTGAAAGCATCATTCACGAGACCAGAGGCTAATTTTGCCTCAAAAAATATTTTTTATGTTCAGAGATGAGGGCTCATGATGCTTGCTTGCAAAGCCCAAAGCGTTTCACCTTCATGAACCTGTCCACACAGGCGCTCACCGTGAGTGTTCATCTCTGAACATTTTAAATACCTTTCAAAACAAAATGAGCCTCTGGTTCCAGGAATGATGCTTTCTCTTTGCATCTGCAAAACCTGCCTCTGGCATCCAGCTCTTTGGCTGCACAGAAGTCCCCTAGAGTGTTTGGCTTGGAGCTGATTAATGACAATGTGATCTGCTGTCTGTACCTTCCTTGACAATCTCCTCCAACTTCTCCAGCTTGATGGAGTCAAAACAGCAGAGGATGTCCACCTTGATGAAGTACAAAGGTCGCCACTCTGGGGAGTGGGGTCTGGGCATCATCTGAACAAACTTGGACCACCTGAAGGAAGTAAAAGAAAAACATGCCTTATCATGAATTTCTCCTACAGCATGAAAAGGGACCTATTTAAGGTGTACTAATTTGCATGCTGCTGTAGGATTGGTACAAACATCTGAAAAATCAAATTAAGTATATATTCGTGTGATTGATTTATCTGTCCAAACATTCATGCTAGAGACAACCTAAATGAAATCAGAATGTCCACACCACCCAACCCCCCCCCCCCCCCCCCCTCATACCTGTACTGATGCAGTATGTCCCACACCACCCATCTCCTCCCCCTGCTGCCATTCCTGTACCAATGTAGAATGTCCCACACCACCCATCTCCCCCCCCCCCCAGCTGCAATTCCTGTACCAATGTAGAATGTCCACACCACCCATCCCCCCCCCCCCCCCCCCCCCTCATACCTGTACTGATGCAGTATGTCCCACACCACCCATCTCCTCCCCCTGCTGCCATTCCTGTACCAATGTAGAATGTCCCACACCACCCATCTCCTCCCCCTGCTGCCATTCCTGTACCAATGTAGAATGTCCCACACCACCCATCTCCTCCCCCTGCTGCCATTCCTGTACCAATGTAGAATGTCCCACACCACCCATCTCCTCCCCCTGGTGCCATTCCTGTACCAATGTAGAATGTCCACACCACCCATCTCTCCCCCCCAGCTGCAATTCCTGTACCAATGTAGAATGTCCAAACCACCCATCCCCCCCCCCCCCCCCCCGCCTCATACCTGTACTGATGCAGTATGTCCCACACCACCCATCTCCTCCCCCTGGTGCCATTCCTGTACCAATGTAGAATGTCCCACACCACCCATCTCCTCCCCCTGCTGCCATTCCTGTACCAATGTAGAATGTCCCACACCACCCATCTCCTTCCCCTGCTGCAATTCCTGTACCAATGTAGAATGTCCCACACCACCCATCTCCCCCCCCCCCCCCCTCCTACCCCCCAACCCCCCCCCTGCTGCAATTCTTGCACCGATTTGGGTGGCAGCTAAGTCCCAGCTCTCAGACTCATTATTCTCAGTTGAGCAGTCAGGGAAGAGCTGCTTGGTATTTCCCATGTGATCGCTAAATTTAGAACAAAAGTTAGACTAGGTAAACAAGAGAACTGGCCCACAGTGTTGCTGGCAACAAGGAGAGGTGTGGTAAAGGCTTAATGGGACGTGATGAAATCTGCAGTGTGCAGAAGAATCACTGTTGCCATTACCTTCTGTGGACGTCGTCCAAGCCAAAGACAGATGGGATACAATGAAATCTGCAGTGTGCAGAATAATCACTGTGGCCATTACCTTCTGTGGACGTCGTCCAAGCCAAAGACAGAGGCGCCAAGAAGCTCAGGCCGAGTCTTGCAGTGGAAGCTCAAGACGTCATACAGGTCCCGCAGCTGTCTATTGACTGAGACTCTGGAACCAGAGATTCCAAAAGATTAAGGCTAATCAAAACACTAGTCTCAACATCATTCAGGCTGGAGAACTTTATGAAAATATGAATATTTCCAAGAAAATGTTTCTGATTTCCATAGGGAAAAAAACTAATTTTCTGAAGAAGAAAAAAATCAGAGCCAACAAAATATGCATAACAAACTAGTTTTGCTTCTTGTGACTCTGCACTTTCACGCTTAGGCAGAGCTCAATGGCCCAGTGGACCTGCCTTGCTGTGTGAGGTAGAACTATATTTTCAAAGATTACAGCCAGCTGCCTTGGCAACTCCCAGACCCCGACCTTCTTTAGATATTTTTTTTTTGTTAGTTGTTCTCTGGCCTGATCTTAGTTCATACATTTCAAACTTGTAGTTTCTGGACATTGCTTTGCCTGTCTTTACAGGAGTCACATCAAAAGGACATATTTTCACTTGATTTTTATAATTTACACTTCCATTGTTGATTTCCCTGGGCAGTTTCACTTCTAGGTAGATAAACACACCTATCCATGCACTGAAAAGAGGTTGATTTTCGAAGTGGCACAGTCGACTGATGATAACTTTATGACAGTAACATGGGTTCTGGCCAAGAGCAGTGGAAGAACTCGCAGTGGATATATTCCTGGGAAGGTGATCTCATTTCTATAGCTCAGTGGTCAGAGTACTCGTACATTCACAGGAAGGTCACATATTTTGTCCTCACCTGAGGACTGAAACTTTTTTGTCTCTCCCCTGTAGGATTTTTGCCTTTGAATAGGAAAGTTCTACCTTATTCACTATATACCTGCCACAGGTCTTAGTTGATCAAGTGTTAAAAAACAACAGAAATGTACAATGTTGACCCCATACCTGCATGTTTTCTTGGTCTGGGAGGTCTGGGGCTGGGACAAATTGAGAATAGGTCTCAGAGAGCTGCTTTTTGGCAGGAAGCGGAGCTGGGTGACTCCCAGACTTTGGCCGGAGGCCAGCTTGCTCTGTACCTGGTCAGTGGAGCGAGGCATGAGACACACTTGTCTGCTGTATGTCTCGAGGCCTTGTCTCATGATTTTGTGCCACATGCACTTGCGGTAGTAGAATAGGCGTCTCCTGAAATTGCCGATATTACTCACAGAGACTACATGACAAGACAGAAATAAGAGGTAGATATAGGAAGAGAATGAGATGACTCTTTGAAGGAAGTGAGGGAAGACATCAGTTTAAAAAAAGTGCTCTGGGCTGACTGGTAGCAAAATGAAGCCAAGGGAAGTATACTTACTTACATACATACATACATACATACATACATTCACCAAGTGGTATTTCTTTACTAGTTGACATGGTCATGGTATGCTATAGACACTAATATCTCCTATATCATGTTCAATAAACTTTAAAGTTTGATGAAGTACTAGCCCTGAAAGCATGCAGTGGATAATGATAATTATTTATGTAAAATGTCTGCTTCATCCTATTGATAATTTCAAAACTATTACTCAATAAATATTTTAGAAAGGAGAGAATTTGAAAGGCACAAATTGCGGAGTGTTTCAATTTTACTTCATTTAGATATCACTGACCTGAAAACAGAAATCTAGTTAATTCAGACATGAATAGTAACACCCAGCTCACCTGAAGGTCGTTGTATCTGTCAGGTAGAAAAATGTCCGGATCACTTGCATGACAAAATCTCCCATGAGCCACCACAACAGCTTGGCCATGTGCAGGGCCTTCCCAGCATTTCCTCTCACGCAGACCAGCCAATCACAGGCCTTCAATTTGACCCCTTTCAGGAGCTGGCCCAGATAGAATCGGTCAAACCTCCCCATGGAAACAAGGTCACGCACCCTCTTCAAGAAGACATTTCGGTTGTGCCTGGAGCCAAAGAACTGCTGTGGCACCACCACTAGTACTGCCATTCTCAAGTAGAGGTAGACCTGTCGATGACTGACAAAGTCTTCAAGCAGTTGACCAAGAGGTCTTTTTCGCTTCCACATGCACCTGTAGCATTTCCTCCAGGTAAAGGCCATTGCGGAATTCCTAAAGAGAAACCGCTTTGCCGATGAGCTGGGATTTGAATGCTTTCCCTCTGAGGACAGCTTCAAGATTTTATTGTGGGGGACTTTATGCCTGCAAATCCCATAGCTCAAAGACCTGGGTGAACAGAAGTAATTGAGAGCTGCAAAATAGTGGAAACTCCTGTGCCTGTTGATCATTTCTTCCAGCAAGGGCAAACTTTTTGCTTTGAAGCAGCAGTCATGTTCTCTCTGAACATTTTCTTCTCCATTTGTCTCATTGCACATTGCAGCTATTGCTTCATCTCCAACATTGGCATTCTCTGTTGCTGGTGAAATGACAGAAAATGCATTTTCTACTTCTGAAAGTCTTTTACACGTAGAAACTGGCAGTGTTTTTGAATCAACTCTCTGGTTCACTTTCTGAAGGACATCTGACTGCTGAATATCTTCCACAAGAAATTTTGCCTTCTTCCTTTTTGTCCTTCGAAGTGTTCTCTTGGAGGCCTTGACTGCAGGCTGGGGGGATTTGGGTATCCCCTTTGAAGACTCAGAAGCTTTGTCCAGACTGCAACAGCACTGAGAGTTGCCCAGACATCTCTCACAGCAGCATGGAGATGGCAGTCCTGAAGTTGCTACCTTGGCATTTGTGAAAATCACATCGAACAGCTGGGCAGCACAGTCTGCGGGTAAGAGTTCTTGCTTTGAAAGGATATCTGAAAAAAGAGTGGCAAAAAACATGTTCAATTCTGATAACTGCACTTTGATTTTTAATTCTGTGCCATATATGGTGGGGCTTATGGGATTAGGATATTAAAAGATAATTATAGAAAAATGAGACAGGTATATTTTATGTTTGAATTAATAATACACATCTTGTTCAACAACAAAACTGAATTACAAAAGTATTGAAGTGTATAAAAGTAATACAATAAATGTTATGGAAATGCATCAAAGTTATACAGCAGATGTTATTAGTAAAATATGAACCATCATCAATGTGTTAAAAATTAATCTCGATCTTGCAGAGAAAATTATTTTCAAATGCATGTGTGATGAGGTGCACCTGTCACCGAGTGTGTTGTGCATCTACTGTGTTCGTGTCGTGGGGTGCACCTATCACAAAGTGTAACAGCATGCAATATTTAGGCCTATGTTTACAAAGTTGTTTCCCTTGTCAGGTTTTGACTGACGTAGTTCCTGTTGGGACTATGACGTCAGAATAAAAAAGGTGAACGGTTGAACGTTTTCGGAAAATCTGTTCCCATCCATCCCTTCCATCATTTAACAGAAGAACATTGCAGCCAAGGAGACCATTTCACCACCCGGGTCCAGAGGTTAAGAGCTTGTACCAACACCCAGTGAAGAGTGGAAAGTGGCTCAACTTCGCCCTGCATCTTATTTGACTCCAACCTTTCCACCGACCATCACACATGAATGCATTTAGTAGCCAAATGCATATACTTTTCAAAGACATCTGCAACAAACTCCATAAAACTTCACAATACTCACAGGTTGGAGAAAACCTTTCCCTAAGACAGCGAGAATACATCATTCTCTTCCTTGGAAGCAGCTTGTGATATCTGGGGAAGAGATCATAAGAGTGTATCACTACCATCCCTGGAAGTTCACCTACAATGTCCTGTACTGCTATAATCCACCTTCACCACCATTCCCACACCACTCCTTGCCACCCAGCACAATGGCGATGTGGGTTAGCTCACTAGATCTCCTGATGAAACTCAGTGTAGTTCTAAATTTAGCAAACATGTGGGGGACAGCAGGCCACTGCCCAGAGGTCTTCACTTGACTGCTTCCATTACAACCAAGGGTCAGGGGAACTGAACTGAACTTTACTGCAGGCCATTGGTCCATAGCACTGAAAAGTACACAATACATTGCTGTACAGGACCATCATCAGACAAGCAACAGGGAAAGGAAACACAAGCGGGACCAGCTAGGGCTCAACTGACAGCTTGGTCAGTGGGGGAATGGCAGTGAGGGGTGGAGAAAGGTCATATGGGATGGATGGATACATGTATGGATGGATGGAGTTTTACCGTTTATCAGCCTTTGTAGGCCATGTAATGCCATTGAGCACAATATTAGAACAGTTTAGAGTAAGCGCAAATCAAGTCACAATGTCCCTAGATATTTGCCTCTTATGAATCACAGGGAGATGCGGTGGGTCTATTTTGACCCCAACCCACAGGGGGCAGGTGATATGGGACATTCTAACTGAATCACCCAGCAAGATGCTTTCCTAGACCACACATGTTGAAAAGGAAAAAAGGTTATCTCATTCAGTCAGCTGAGGCATGACTTCAACACTGCCTACAACTCTGTGCATGTGAGAAGAAATGGGAGTATCAGCTTGCATAGTCTCCATTGGTAATGCTCTAGCTAGGAGAGAAAGGGATAGAACATGATGCAAAGAAAAATAGAGAAGGGAGAGAGACAGACAGGTAAAAAGGAGAAAAGGTGGAGTGTGTAAGGGGGGGGGGGGGGGGGGGGGGGCAGAGGTGGGGATGGGGAGATGGAGAAAGAGAGGAGCAAGTAGACATAGATGAAAAGACACATACAGGAATTGATGCAGAAAAGGGAAAAGCAGAAAAACAAAAGAACATGAAAAATAGTACATTCCCTCATCCGTTCCAAGAAAAGAGGAAAAACGGAAAAAAACATCCAGGCACAAGTGGAAGAGAGAAGTGAAAGACAGAAGGAGATGAGTACAAACTGAAAGACAGAAGGAGATGAGTACAAACAGAAAATGACCGAGCTCTTCAGTCAGCAACTGATCAAGTCTAATGTATCCAAACTAGAGTATACTCGTTCTCAAGTCAAACCACTGTGACAAACAATAGACTAGTAAGCAAGAACAATCAGATCATCACTTACATAGATCTACACTACAGGAAAGCAGAGTTATCTGGCACTCACTGGTACGGTTTGAAGTCTGGAGGTAGGGAAGGGGTTTTCTTCTTCTTTGCCTTCCTTCTTCGTTTCCTCACTCTGGAATCCCTGCAAGTCTCAGACCAAGTATTGTCTGATCTGCACAGCTGGCTTCTCTTCCGTTGACTAGAGTCTTTGAGAACTTCAGCGCACTGCTCCTGTGGTGACTGGACGGCGCTACATGTATTTGTATCACAGGAAATCTGACTGTCCAAAAGTCCTGGGCACTGAGCAGAACATCTGAAGCCTGGAGCAGAGAAACCACATGTTTTGGTACAGCAAGACTCCATGTTGCTTGTCATTGCCTGCTGAAAACTGGGAACTTCACAGACTTTATTGTTGGTTGGAATAGAAGCAAAAGTAGCATTACT
Source organism: Theodoxus fluviatilis (assembly GCA_034096865.1). Classification (NCBI taxonomy): domain Eukaryota; kingdom Metazoa; phylum Mollusca; class Gastropoda; order Cycloneritida; family Neritidae; genus Theodoxus; species Theodoxus fluviatilis. The sequence goes on from JAWQFJ010000046.1 coordinate 20,039, forward strand.
CTGCCTTCTGTCCAACTCTTCGTGCAGTGGTTCAACCATCTGGACATCAGCAAGTCCTGCAGGATTTATCATGCTTGCATCAGAGGAAACTTGGTCAGCATGAAGAGGTAGACATGACCGCCACTGCTTCCTGCGTTTCACCTGTCTACAAGAAGAGTCACTGTCACTTTCTGATGCCACTCGTTTCCTGGAAAGTCTTGATGGGATGGGCTGGGCCCCTGCCATACTGGATTCTTTGGCACTCTCACCAAGGTTGAAATCTGCAGACTTTGACCCAGAACTACACAGTTCCTGGGACAGGTCACTCCTTCTGGGGAGGGGTGATGTGTTGGTCTGGGTACGAGTGGCACTGGATTCTCCAGCACTCTCCCTAGGGTTGGATTGGACACTTGCAGTCCCAACTCTATGGGGACCTTGAGGGAGACATGCCATGGGTCTCTGTCCAGGAGGTTGACTGGTAGGTGCATCTTTGCAGCACGTGCTTTGAGAAGATCTGGAGTTGAAAGGTCTGCACCAACATTGCACAGACACATTGGCGTTTCCACTTCTGGACTCTAGTGTATTCCTAAACTGCTTTCCAGCCTTCCTCTCACTGATCCTTCTGTGAGATTTCTTTTTACTCCTGTGACACTGTTTCCTGGCATTGTCCTCTCTCCTACTCAAAGAGCAGGTATTCTCTGTGCTTCCCTTCTGTTTTGTCTTTGACTGTTGTTTGGTCAGATGAGGTAGCTTGTAGACTGGAAAGCCTGCATTAGGAAAAAAATGTGTATATTAAAGTATGCCTAGACAAAACACGCTTTCAGCAACAGCATGGAATAATGTTGACACATCAGTTAATAACTCGAAAGTCCCTGAAGCCCTTTTCTCCACCCGTGACTGGTATTCCTGTTCCATCTTCTCCGCCCATCGTAGGCTACTTTCCCTAGCTACTTTGCAAGACAGGCAATTAAACTGTCCACCTACATGACAGGGACTCAAGAGTTAACCTAAGATGGGCAGAGGAGGGCAGAACAGGGATAACAGTCAAGGGTGGAGAAAAAGGCGCTACAGGGACTTATAGAAGTCAGGATGTCTCATTTTTCCAATATCTCACATGGTTATCACTAGTTCCACTTGCTTCTCTTGCACACTTAGTCCTCAAATCAGCCCCTGCCATGTTTTCATGAAATGCACTTCCATGACCATGGGCACTTGCATGTGCATGAGTGCAAGTTTGTGAGCTTGTGTGTGTATGCATGCGCTTGTGTGTGGGCATGCATGCATGTGCCTGTGCTTGTGTGTGTATGCCTGCAAGTAAATGCAGGCTCATATCCACATGAAAGTATGAAAAAGTATAAAGCATTCATCAAGAGCCCCTGGGAAAGACTGTGATGTGGAAAACAATGAGACACTGAGCCTTGATGCGGTCAATGGTCAATAACAGATATAGACGGCAGAGAAGCATGATGCCTCCAGAGAAGACAGGAAGGAAATAACCTTGCATCTAGGTTCTGGATACCAGTCATAACAGTAAACTGATTTCAAAACTCAGTAGTATAAAATCATCTATTAATGCTGAAACCTCAAGTATAGGATCCCATTAAATGACCCTATCAACTGAAAGAGTAATCTTTTTTTGTTTTTTGGCCCCCTTTCTTTTTTCAGTAGGTTTTTGAAGTGTTAACTCTCTCTTCTGTCATAGGACCCCTACTTGTAAGATATGAATGAACCCCAAAATTCTATTGCATTATGAATCAATGTACTTCATCATGCACATTACCTGCAACCTGGATAAAGTTTGAAGATTCCACTTGAATGAAGATAGATGTATTCGTCACTAAATACTTCACACTATCCTCACCAATCCTGTAAAAAATAAAGAAAGAGAGAGATGAAGTCCAACTGTTGTCAGAAGAAGAAGAGACATATATATCCAACTTTAAGTAAAGTATTTGGAAATCACAAAGAAGGGATGAGAGGTTTTGGGGTGTTGTTTTTTTGGTCAACATGCAATAAATTATTCATAAGAGCATTTGTTAAGTCCAGTGTAGCCAAGTATATAAATCCCTTGAGTAGATTAAAATTGCTAAAACAGCTTTGTGGCAAATGTACCATGAGACGTAAGCAACATTAAGTTGGCAAAGTGAGCATGATGTATATTTGTTTTCTTGGGAAACCAAGAATTTTTTAAATTAAAAAAAAACTAAACACCCTTAACCCACTACCGTGAAGCAAGGAGGTTCCAGGCAAGTCTTGGGGGTAGCTGGTCAAAGCAGGCACGAGCACAGCCTGAAAGACGTCTTGGAACCTGCAGTCAAAACAGAGCAGCACAGTCAGACCCTGACCTAGCAAGAATCTCTGTAGTCATGGTTTTGTATGTGACTAACATACCTTCAATGTTTTCCAGACATATGCCAGTTAGCACTGTACATCCTGTTCACTAACCGTAACACAGAACAAAAATTAGCACCCTGAGATACTGATCAAGATGTATATGGTGGAAGTTACTTTCCTCATCTGCAGAATGCACATGAAGCAATGACACGGAGACTGTGTACAATGTATTCATCTCGGACATATAAATTTGTTGCTTGCACCTGAACTTACCTGGGGAAGAAAGTAATGACTTCCAGTGCTCCAGAATTGCAGACCTCGGGGGCAGGCTATGACAGAAGTTTTAAGAAAATCTTTGTACCTGGGAACAAACGAAATTGATCAGTCCAGCATGATTTTGAATATATTGAATAAGAGGTACACAGAAAAATGTGGTTTATCTACATGATAAAGTTGGTAACAGTCAAGAAAATCAGGCACAGGGAAGAAGGAGGGAGGAGAGGAGATGATGTGTGAAGATAACTAATATGATCAGGATTAGTTTCATAAGAAAGCATGGTGCAGGAGGCTATGCATCAAACAGGTAACAACTGATAGGCAAGGATTACATGACATCACAGGGAAAGGTCAGAACAGAGAAACACAGTGTACACAAGTATGTGACAATACATGTAAAATCCTTCAGAAAGGAAGTGCACACACACACACACACACACACACACACACACACACACACACACACACACACACACACACACACACACACACACACACACACACACACACACACACACACACAAAGTGAGATCATCAGATAGTTCCTACAAAAGTGAAAGGTCAGGTACATGGGAAGGGATACAACAGTACACATATGCATGTGACTATATCATACAACAAAAAATCTCCTGCACTAATCTAATGGAAATATAAAAGAGTAAACTTATTTACTCAAGTGGATCATCAGGTAATTCCAGTTCTTCAAGGTGCCATTTCTGCAGCAACTCCTTGAGGTGGAATACATTCCATTCTGGATAGAGCAGTTTCATCAGAGGTGGCAGTTTTTCCTATGAATATGAAACAAGAACAGATAAATGAAAAAAGCCATGTCAATTCATGAATCTTAAAAAAATAAAGTTTGCCAGAGGTCACCATCCTTTGTGCATAGAGGGCATATTTTCTTCTTGTCAACACAAGAAAACAGGTAGCTCAAGTTCATGACAGCTGATCATAGTACTACACCTACAGGAAATCAAATTTATATTACACTATTTATTGCATGCAAATGCAAAAGATGTTGCAAGAAATTTGACATACATTTGATTTGTTAGGCGCAAATGAGAAAAAGTATTAGCAAACCATGCTATGCAACATGTAAACCATCTTTACATGGTGTCATATAATGAGTCATATAATGAGTCATATTATTTTATGAGACTATATTATTAACTTTTTTCATGCTCCTGAGTTGTGAAAGCATACACAGTAGTACTAATACTATAGTAATAGTAGACTGTATCTGGGTAATCACTTAATTAATGTGAAGATTCAAGTCCACTGTTTTGTCTGCCTAGTTGTCCAGCAAAGCAATCAACATGAGTCATTTGGCATTACTGTGTAGAGAGATCACTTAATAGTTACTACCATTAAGGCATGTTTCAAGTTCTTGGACCGAAACGTTTAATTATCGGCATCACGCTTTCGGCTTTAGACGTTTGTTGTAAATCATGGAGTTTCTGACGGATCACCAGCCACAAGTTCTAACAGCCTTCGTAACAGCTCACACTAATGCTAGCCAAAAAGGAGAGGTGACAGCATCAAACAAATTCTGAGACAATTCGGGCGCAACAGTAACCTCGCTTTTATGTACCATCATAATTGTCCATCCCTCGTTTTGTTTGTGTGCGGAGCGTGGGTGCGCCTTTTCCATGCATGGGAGACAACTCTCAAATCAAACGTCATGAATTATCTGTGGTAGGCAACAGCGTGTGCAAGCCAAAACCAAAGGGTCTTTGCCAAAACAGCCATCACTATCAGACTCGCAGATAAGAAGGCCCGACTCGTGCATCGAGGACGACCTATTTTCAGGTCACTGTGCAAACAGACGCTTTGTGCACCTGTCTCTACATTTTTTTGCACTGTACGGTGTACCCACCATCGGACTGAGACCTCGAATTTGAGGCAAGATCTTGTTTCAGCGAGTATTTAGGCTATGCATAACACGCGATGATAAGATGAAAATTCAAATTGCCCATGAAATTTCGCTACACCTGCTGTTCAAGGATCACGGGAATACAATCAACTCCTGCGTCGATGTAGCTATGCAGCATTTGTACACAATAGCGTTTGAGGTGGTGGGATTGTCAAAATTAAGTCACCTCTGCATCAGCTAGGATTAATACAACTGTTGAACCGACGACTTTGCACATTTGTTTAACATTTTAACATTTTCTACTTTCATCCACCGAAATTAATCAGTGTGTCGTAAAAGTGGCTAGCGTGTGCATCTATCAAGCATGCCTCTTGCATACAGTTTGATTTACTTAAAGCTTTGTTGATGTCTATTTCACTTCAGAACATGGCAAGCGATCTATCTCGTCCAATCACTGAACTAGCCAATGATCTGACAGCCCAGATCGATATTGCGTCACCATCGGGTATGTACACTTCAGGCATCATCATCATCATCATCATCATCATCATCATCATCATCATCATCATCTGTTTTTCATCATCATCACCAGTCAGGCCAGTACAGATGGGAGAAGATCGTCTTCCAATCAGACGCGCTACACAAGTTGGTGCTCAGAACAAAACACTTTAATATCCCCTTTTTTAATCCTAGGCCTGACAGGCAAATACACCTGCCATTCACTTATGTTCTGTTTCTTGTTAAAACCACAAAGCAGACTGAGCTGGAACATGGTCTGTCTCAGCCATGGATTTGACCATCACTCACAAGAATAATGTACAGTGCTTGATACCCCCCTCATCAGCTGGAACATATAGGCTGCTGGGTGTTTGGGGCCTGCTCCAGTAGCTCAGCCAGAGGCAGCCCCAAGCAGCCAAAGAGGCTACTGGGGGCATCAGGACAGGGTCAAATCATTCAGATCCAACTGTGGATGCAAATCACCCTGGAACCTGTACATCAATGTGTGTGAAATTGTGACTCATACTGTTTGATCAATCAGATAATTGTCTCTGTCATCATTCTACTTCTTGAAACCTTGTGAACAATACCTTTTTGTAGCTCCTAAGCTTGGCTTGAAGGAAAAGAATGGTAATTATTTTTATTCCTCTTTTTCAGATATCTTATCCATTCTGAAAAAATGTGACCAGGAGATCTTTGATGGGTGGCAAGGGCATCCTGTATGTATTGTAGTGTGTCACTGTAACTACAACAACTTTTCGTTTTTGAGTGATTTACTGCAAGTTATTGCTATAAAGAGAAATTGTCATTCCTTCCTTTTCCCTTCCTATCTCTTCCCACTTCCTTCCTTCCTGTTACCTGTCCCTTCTACCATCTTTTCATCAGTTATTGGAAGATGTTGTGATGGGATTGGAATGCCTTTAGTGTTTTTGGAAAGTCCACCTTAAGGCAACATAAGTAGGATATCTCACCTAGACGTACTCAAAACGATGAAAACTTTATAGCCTAATGATACTTCTGTAGGGCACAGAATAGCCTGAATAGAACATTTTTTCAGGTGATATGCTTTATTGTTTGAAAGTATGATATTCATTTTGTACTTGTGATGTGGGGATTTGTTGTTTTCAGAACTTGTTTGATGAGAGGATCCAAAGTAATCTTCAGAAGATCACACAGAAAGCAGTGTCCATTTTGAAGGCAAGCTTAGTTTTAATACCATTTTCAGTCAAAGAATATTTCAATGCAGATCAAATTTTGGTCTTTGAAAAATCTAATATGTGTTTAATACTAGTAACATAGTAAATGAATTCATAGTCATTATTGTATGAGAATCACTTCTTCACTCACCAATTCTGTGCAAGAAAAAAGTATAACCATCTACTATATCTTCTACTGAAAATACCAAAAATACTGTCCCTGTGGGGAAATGTTTGCCTGTACTGAGAAAATGATTTGCATTAATTCTATTTGTATCTTATTTCAGTTGAAAAAAAACACGATGGCTTTGCTAGAAGCATTCCCTGGTTTTAGTTCTTAAGTGATTGATTAAATCTGAAAGATGAGCACATTGTTTATATACTCTGCATACATGCAAGTCCGTACAGAATTATTTTTTCCTGCAGAATCCAGGCAAGGGAGCCATTGTTCTGAGTGGATGTGGCACCTCGGGTCGCATGGCTTTCCTCACCTGTGTGAGTACTTGTTTCACCTTCGGCTTGCTTATCTTTCTGTGATGGCACAAAGACTGAACTTTTAGCCAATAGAATATGCTTTTTTCTGGATAGAATCTCAGGAACTTGGCAATTCCCAGCAGACCTTATGCACTCACAGCCTTGTGTAATTCTGTGCTCTCATCTAGTCAGGTTTGTATACTAAGGAACTTCCCACACCCTTTAGAGGCTAGGAATTTACCCACAAACTCTCTCTCACACTGCTTGTACAGCTCTTGGCATCCCCTTCTGAAAGACTCAGAGATGAGAAAGATGGAGAACAATCAGTCAGTTACCCTGCACATTGAAAACTGGGTCATAATTTCTACAGATACCTGTAGAACTAGATCAGCTACATAATCTGAGTGACAGATGGCTGAGAAAAGTATATTAATTACATCAGATGTCAACAACAGAGTATCTAAAACAAGCTCAAACATGTCATGCACTCCCATCAATTCTACCTTTTACAAAATGTCCAATTTAAATGTGCTCCTAGTGCTGGCTGCTTTCTTGCTGTGTTCCTTTCTAAGTTACATCCTGGGACCCCTCTTCCCTCTACGCAACCAGATCTCAGATCCAGCCCATGCCAGCCTGCAACAGCTCCTAGGCACACACAGCCTGCAACAGCTCCTAGGCACACACAGCCTGCAACAGCTCCTAGGCACACACAGCCTGCAATAGCTCCTAGGCACACACAGCCTGCAACAGCTCCTAGGCACACACAGCCTGCAACAGCTCCTAGGTACACACAGCCTGCAACAGCTCCTAGGCACACACAGCCTGCAACAGCTCCTAGGCACACACAGCCTGCAACAGCTCCTAGGCACACACAGCCTGCAACAGCTCCTAGGCACACACAGCCTGCAACAGCTCCTAGGCACACACAGCCTGCAACAGCTCCTAGGCACACACAGCCTGCAACAGCTCCTAGGCACACACAGCCTGCAACAGCTCCTAGGCACACACAGCCTGCAATAGCTCCTAGGCACACACAGCCTGCAATAGCTCCTAGGCACACACAGCCTGCAACAGCTCCTAGGCACACACAGCCTGCAATAGCTCCTAGGCACACACAGCCTGCAATAGCTCCTAGGCACACACAGCCTGCAACAGCTCCTAGGCACACACAACAAAGAAGAGGAAAAAAGAGAAGAATAGTTGTGGTGAGGGTTACATGGCCAAAAACATTTGGATTCGTAGGTTGGTCTGAACTTTTCCTCTCTTTTTTTCTCTTCTTTTTAGAAGAGGCCATTTTGAACAAAAACTGAACTTTCTTTCATTGAAAATGCCATAAAAAAACAACTTAAATTACTCATAGGGCAGGGAAGATGGGATAGCATGCAGTTTGTTGTTAACTGTCAATTTATTTTTTATTCTTTTTTTATGATGAAGAAAAACAGATTAGGGTTGACAGAAACATCTAAGGTCAGTCAGGTTATGTATGGTAACAACAACTATTTTGTTGTTGCCTTCTCAACAATGCATCCCATTCCTCATGCCCATCGCCTACACGGTTACTGCAGCCACATTGGCAGACGTGTTTTTTGTGTTAGATATTCCAGTCTATCTGCCCACACACTCAGCCTAGTGCTACCTGTTGAGATGTGGTTGTGGTTTTAGAGAAACTTCAATGCAGCACTGGAGAAGGCAGGCCTCCCTCCCTGCTTCCATTACACCATGGCTGGCAAAGACACGTAAGATACTCTCTGCTTGTGTGTGCATGTGTGTGTGTATTTGTGTGTGTGTGTGTGTGTATGTATGTGTGTATTTATTTGTGTATATATGTGAATGTGTATGTGTCTGTGTGCGCGCATGTGGATGTGTGCATGTGTGTGTGTGTTTGTGTGTGTTGTGTGTGTTTGTGCGTGTGTGTGTGTGTGTTTCTGACTCCCTCTTTCTAATACCTGTTTCTACTCTCACTCAAAATGTAATGGGCCAATGGCCTGAATAGTAATCTGATTTTGTTGTTGATGTGTATTCTCTCTCTCTCTCTCTCTCTCTCTCTCTCTCTCTCTCAAAATAATATTTCCCCACACATCCCCCCATCCCCACCCCCTACCCCCCAGCCCCACCCCCAGCCCCAGCCCCACCCCCAAGCCTTTATTTGAAGTGAAGAATGTATCAAATGTTGGAATATAATCCTGTTTGTTGAGGGAACATATCAGACTGAATGACCAGTTCCAATGTTGGTAAACTCATAACTCTGACTCTGAGACGCCAAGCTGAAAGCCTGTAGTATGAAATTAATAGGAAACCTGAAGTTGGATGGAAGCTATGCAACATATTTTAGGATATTTTTCAACATGGGATATAGACAGTTGTCTTTGTGGGGATGAAGCTCCAGAGAAGGATGCAGATGATGTTGCCTTTAAGTGACTGTATGTGACATTTGAGGTGTGGGAGGAGAATTTTGAAGGAGAGGAAAGAAAGAGTTAGAATGAATCTTATTGGGTAAACCTTGTTTCCGGTGTCTAGAAACTGAATGCATTGATTTTCAGGGCCCTGTTTACATCCCAGGAAGCTGTGGAAGACAATCCTCATGTTGGAAGAGAAATGCTCATTGAGGTATGTATGACAGTGCACTCTTCCAAAGAAGCACTTTTGTCCACTTTTAGCTTAATTGCATGCCCATCTGTTGTTCCATTTCTGTCTGTCTATAAATCCATCTGTCCATCTAACACACACACACACACACACACACACACACACACACACACACACACACACACACACACACACACACACACACCTGATTTTCCTTCTTAGAATAAACTTATCCCAAGCAAATTCAGACCACCAATCACAATGGTATCCCCATATTTTGCCATGTTATCTTTGATTAGGAAATGAAAGCATGTCTTTCTTTGAAATGACTTTAAAAGTAGAAGTACAAATATAAATGACAATGCTGTTTGAGAAAATGGGTTCTGAATTAATATCTGCCAGGAGTAATTCAAGTTGGTCAACTTTAAACTATTATGAGAAAAGGACAACAAGTGTTTGTATGACACACTTACTCTGTATACAAAGAAACATCCAAAGAATGGTATAGAAATTCACTGGAAAGTGGTTTGCAAATTTGATCAAAACAGCCTGAAAGATCTTGTCATGTTTCTTTATACTATACCTTGTGAGTGCAGTTCATGTTGAAATTTCCTTTTCTAGTCATAATGTTACATTGTATCTTTGTATTTGGTGTGCAAGGACTGAATGTAAAACTCATTTTTGTCTAATTAACTACTTTAAAAAATTAAGTTTATTCAATTCAGTGTAACCCACTCAGAGATCAAGGTCTCAGTACTCAGCTTCGATACTTGAATTGCCAGTAGGTTGATGCACTGAGACCAAGTCCTGGTATGGCATTCCCTGAATGCCCTTTCCTTGAGAACCTCTCAGCCAGTGTGTCTGTCTACAGGCCAGTCAGGGCAAGAGTGAGGTGCTGCTGATTGGCATCTCGTGTGGGCTGTCGGCACCCTTCGTTGCTGGCCAGATTGATCACTGCCTGCAGAACACCCATGTCTTCACACCAGTCCTCATGGGTTTCAACCCTGCACACCTGGCTCGGTCAGTAAGAAGCCTGGCTGATAAATTAGAGATTCTTCTTAACTCAGAAACTTAATCTGCTTCAACTTCTGCAATTTGTTTATTAATAACAAATGTTTTTAAGGGTTTGAAAATGTTACATCTTTCAAAGCTCCCTGTAAAGTGAGCTGCCAAAGTGTTATACGTTGATTTAATTTTCAGAAATTATCAGGCACTGTGATTGTTTGGTTTATTTGAATATATCCTAAGTTGATTGCTGGTGCCTCAAAGTAATAGCTTGGACATTGACGAATCATATTTCTTTCCACCTCATGACTTACCTCCATGTGTACACTGTTGAGAAGGTATCAGAACAACTGCTTGGAAGTTGTGATCATTGCAGAGTTGTGTTGCTAAAGAAATGTTTGCATTGTACTTTCAGGAACATGCCAGTTGAAAATTGGGACAAAACACTTCTGCAAGGCAAGTCTTAACTCAAATGATCATGGGGTGTATGATTGACTTGCAGTAACTATGTTGTTGAAGCAATGAAACTGCTAAGCTTTTCTTGAAACTGACATTTCACAGGGATAATATTATCACACAGTTAATCAATGGCGTAACCCTATAATCAGTTGTTAATACCACACTTTGTTCTTATATTATCATCATTGACAAGCGAATCATCTCTTTCATACAGGGTTGTTAAACTCTGCTTTTGATCATATCAGATTAAAGACTAGATAAAATATTGCTAGATATGAAATTTACCTAAAATGCAAATGCTGGTTTTAGATTGATTACAGATATGAGTGGATTGAATGACTCATGAATATGAGCCATAATGCCATTATCAGTGTGTGGCTGAAGTAATAATGGTGTGGCTGTATTGTATGGGGCTATGTGGAAGAATGGCTATCAAAGTTACCTGCAGTGGCTTGTGGCAAGTGGATGCAGTATTTGGAGCTCTGAGGTTCCTAGTTGCATCTGTTTCTCCCTATCCAGGAGTAAACCAGGGTACCTGTGAGGGCTGTGAGGCTTACTGCCATGAGCCAGCACTGGGTTGGAATACCCCCCAGGGAGTGGAGTTGCTGTTGATACCTGACTGTGCCTCTTATCTGTCTGTCACTGTGTTTGTCATCAGTTGCCAGTGGAGGATTGATCAAGTTGCCCAGTCCCTGTGATGAGGGAGTAAAGTGTAAAGCAGTTTGCGACCCAGACATGGGGGATAAGTTGCTATATATAAAACCAGTCCTTTGCCTCTTACAGTTGAAAGGAAACCAGAAGTAGAACAAATACAGTGCAGTATATATTTTGATTAAACAAGAGAAGAGTTTGAATATGCATATGGTTTGCCTCAGGAAGTAATTCTTTAAATCTGATTTTTCAACTGAAAAGATAATCATGGAAAACATAGGAAGGCACTGTGGCTTGACTTATAGTGCTTTGCCACATAGTTTAAACATGGGCATGATTTCGTTCACTTCTTGTTTTCTTTCAACAGTGGTTGATGCTCTGGTTGCCAGTGAAGAGAAGGGAAAAGGTTTCCTTCTTAACCCCATTGTTGGGGTAAGTTTGTATTGTTTTTGTTCTTTGTAAATGAATAAAGTTTGATGTGGTCTTTGGTACTAGAATTTGAAGGAGTGGCAGTTTTCAAACAACATGGTAAGACTTGTCATTGCTTTTGCCAGTTTTGGCATCACTGATTTTAACAGTGGTATGATTGATAAAAGCACCATAATCAAATGGTAAGGGTACAAGCAAAGAGTAAATTCACATAGGAACAATAATCACATGAAATTGATGTAAAATAAAAGTCACTACATACTATGAATTTTGCAAGTACAAGTGGAGAGACTAATGGAATCAAAGTGCATTGAAATTCCCAAAAATGCTTGTAAGTCAAAATCACCAGAAAATGACATTTTGACCATTTTCATACCCATGCCTCCCCTTATGTTTGAAAGCCATGTTCTCCTGGCACCAGCCAGAGCCAATCACAGGTTCCAGCAGGATGAAGGGAGGCAGTGCCACCAAGATGATGCTGGATGCCATCTTCCTGTCTGCCATCAGCATGGCCCTCCACCAATCACAGCCAAGGTGTGGCAGTTCAGCAGGCTCCGTACCTGGGCAGCTGTCACAGTTTGCAGCTGGGATATCATTTCTAGAGGGTTTCTAAAAATAGTCCCACTGTGATCAGTATTGAGCATATCATCATATATCATGGTAGCAAGCATGCTGAACAATGTATGAAACACAATGTCTCAAACAAAATTCATGTTTGTTGGCAAAAGAGATTAATCAAGAATAACATGACCATCAGCTTGGATGGAGGATGCGAGCGGAGTGTGGGAAAAAAAGAATTTGTTCCACAGTACAGAAATCGCCGAGCTAAAATTAATATGTTAGGTCAATATCCCACCTAGATATGTGATGAAGGCACCACTGTGATATATGATACACTAAAATGATTACAGTGGGACTATTTTTAGCAACCCACTAGAAATTAACCCCCCACCCCCCACCCACCCTTCCCGGCAAACAATGACAGTGGCCACTATAACTTGGTGGATACTCCCCATTGGTGCTTAGTGCTGCTTTGGGCCACCCCTGGTGGAGCTACTGGGGCAGGCCCTAAAAGCTCCATAACCATGTGTTGCAGCTGAAGAGGGGGTGTCCAGCAGCAGTAGCCATATGGCGTATTCAGTGGAGAACAGTGCAATACAATGCAATGTAATACAGCACACTACAATACAATGCAGTGCAGCACAATACGATACAATGCAGTACAAGAAAATACAGTATATACAATAGAGTGTGGTACAATTCAATACATGTGGAGCTGACGTCATTGGTGGTGGTAAGAAGGAATTTGTCTTGCTCTGGATAATTTTTGTTTTTCTTGAAACCCACGTGTTCATGTGCATCATAAGCTTCAGATTGTAGTTGTGAAATGTGAGGAAAGATCCTTTACTTTGTTTTGTTGTTTTTTCCTCTTTTTTCCTCTCTTTTTTCTTGACTTGTAATGAACGCCGTAGTGACGGTTACACCTTGGAGTTGAACGCGGCTTGAAACATTTGCGAATTGACGTCCGTTCGTCAACCTGTGCGACATTCTAGTGCACTGAGAAATGTGCAAGCATTACACCTAAATTAATGAGCTTGTTTTGTCGGAGAGGAAATGGGGCTCAATACCAATCCGTCTCTGGACGAAGTAGACCAACAACTGCGTAAAAATATGTTGATAACATCGAGAGTGTACTCTCTGAAGAAGAAATTTCAACATTTCTCAAACACAGAGTGCAAGAACGAATCACTGCTGAAATGCAAATCATGCTTCCACTCATCTCAAAAGAAAAACTCGGTGTTCGCTGCCTCTACATTGCCAACACCATGCAAAACCAGCTGCAAAGGCTTCACAATGCCGTCTGCCCACCGTCAACAAAGATCGAGGCGTTTCCCTGGTGCAGGCGGAGGTGGGACCTGACGCGATCGCCGATGGCTGCGCTATACAACCCCTTTCCGCGGATCCAACTGCTCCACCATCGAATGCCAACCCAACCAATGGCAGGGTTCCCCCAGACGTCGAGTGGCCGCCGCAAGTCCGGGACAGCAACAACGACACCGATCATGAAAGAGGTGATCCGTCGATTTGCAGGTCAGACAAAATTTGCTGCATCTGTGGCATGTCGAATCGGAGGAAGTATGGTCGCGCGTGCTCCAAGTGCCTCCACTTCACCCACTTGTCTTGCGCCAGGCTGTCAAAGGTGGCTTCTGAGAGAATGCCGGCCTGGAACTGCCCTGGCTGCATCCAGATCGACAATACACCTGATCGTAAGGCAGAAGACATCACACCGATACTGGACGCAGTAGGCAAAGTCTACGACATGCGAAGAAGTGGCCGTATCCCACTAAAGATCCCCAAATACTGCCGAATGGGTGCCGCCTCTGCCCTGTCAGATGCGATCGATTGGGCTCTCGACACCAACACTGCCACCGATTGGCTCCACTTGTATTGCTTTGCCCCACTGGCTCTCAGGCTTCAGCTAGACGATTGTAGTGAGAGCAGATCGATGGTTGCCCAACTGAGGAAGAATATCTCCGCCTATACCAATCGCACCCCACATTTATCTGTCTCGGCTAACTCCCAGCCACAGCTAGCTGCATGTGATAGCCTTGAAGCATCAGTCAAAAAGCTCTGAGCCAGAGTCAACAACAAGTTGAAGGAAGGTGATGTTGCAGCTGCGGTTAGAATTGTAACGCCCAATGACTCCGTCCTCGCGGTGACACCCGAGGTTTTGGCTTCGCTCCGCCTCAAACACCCGGCTGCCCCTGATGACTTAACACCACCAGCCCCAACAACTGGAGTTACTGCTCTACATGCGCCGGAGGAAGGCGTTACGCTGCCCTTCTTTCGTTTGCCGGAAGCAGCAGTGGTGGCGTCAATGGTCTTCGCCCTGGTCACATCAAGGACCTCGTCTCACGGTCTGCGGCCGAAGCTGGGGCATGTCTCCGTTGCTCCATCACCAACCTGGTGAATCGTATCCTCGCCGCCAACATTCCAGATGTCGCCAGACAACTTCTTTTTGCTGCCAACCTGACCCCCCTCAGGAAGGAGGATGGCGGGATATGGCCTATTGCTGTGGGCAATACCTTCTGCCGGTTGGCCGCGAAGGTGGTGTGCTGACTGATAGTGCGCCATCTCAGTGCGGAGTTCAAGCCGGTCCAACTGGGTGTCGGGGTGAGGGGCGGATGCAAGGGTGCGGCTCATGCAGTCCGCAGGTTCATGAAGCAGCGCGGGGATGCCGGCCCAGCAGTCGTCGTGAAGCTCGACATGAGAAATGCATTCAACAGTGTCTGCAGAGATCGACTTCTTGAAGACTGCTTAAAACGGGCACTAGAAGCCTATCCGCTCGTGCACCTGGCTTATCATCGCCCCTCTAATGTTCTTGCCGACAGCAAGGCGATTGAATCGGCTACTGGTGTTCAACAGGAAGACCCTTTGGGACCAGTTCTTTTCGCTGCCACAGTCGACGAAGTTGCCCGTGGTCTCATGTATGACCTGAACATGTGGTGGTATCTGGATGACGCCACGATTGGTGGAAACCCTGCCTCCGTTCTGCATGACGTCGAGACCGCCGTCCGCAGACTGAGCTCCCTTGGCCTGGAGATCAACCTGGCTAAGTTGGAAATTGTCAATGTTGGTTTCCCCGCGGAGCAGTTCGCTGCTCACTTGTCAAATTTTAGACCTGTCCTGCCTGGTGCCCGAGTGATGGAGCTGGACCATCTGGAACTGCTGGGCTCACCAATCAGAGCGATTGCAACGTCAGCTACAGTAGCAAAAAAGGCAGAGGATCTGCGCTCCATGACGACCTGCCTCGAATACCTCGATTCGCATCCTGCCCTGTTCCTTCTCAGGAATTGCTTTGCAGCTCTGAAGCTCCTTTTCCCACTCCGCAGCTGCCGAGCTTACACTGCCAAGGCAGAGCTCCTCGAGTTCGACAGCGTCCTGAAAGAGGCAGCCGAACGCCTCCTCAACATCGCTTACGATGACACGGGCTGGCGACAGGCGATGCTACCACTAACCGAGGGGGGCATAGGCCTTAGGACCGCCAGCGACTTGGCACTCCCTGCCTTTCTGGCCTCTGTCTACTCCAGCAAGCCGCTCATCAATGCCATCCTCGGTCAAACAACGGCCGACGATTTAGCTCCAGTGAACACAGAGGACGCTCTTGTCCGTTGGAGACAGAAGGGGCTCCCAGATGCTGAGATCCCGGAATCCCAGCACAGTTGGGACCGCACTGCCAGTCGTGCTGTCGCGAATGAGCTCAGACCCCGTCATAACCAGCATTGTTTGGTTTGTCTGGGCTTGGCCGCACAACCCAACAGCGGTTGCTGGCTACACACCATTCCCGCCACTTCTCTCGGCACCCTCCTAGACAACGAGACGTTGAAGATCGCTGTCTCTCTCTGCCTCGGCCAGCAGATGTGCCAGAGGCACCCCTGTCGATGCGGCAAGACGGTCGACATCTATGGCTTGCACCCGCTTTCATGCTGCTACAGTGCTGGGAGATTCCCACGCCCCGCCGCCCTCAACGACGTCATCACACGGTCGCTCGACTCTGCAGGCCTGTATTCCGTTTTGGAACTGGTTGGCCTCGACAGAGACGGGCGGCGCCCCGACGGCGTGACTGTATTCCCATTCAAGAACGGCAAATCACTTGTTTGGGACGCTACCTGCTCTGACTCTTTTGCGCTGTCTTCAATGACAGACTCCGCCATCGACGCAGGCCACGCCTGACGGTCTGCCGAAGGGTCGAAAAGGAAGAACCGCCTCTATTACGGAGCGGTACCACTTCGTCCCATTC
Organism: Theodoxus fluviatilis; assembly: GCA_034096865.1. Classification (NCBI taxonomy): domain Eukaryota; kingdom Metazoa; phylum Mollusca; class Gastropoda; order Cycloneritida; family Neritidae; genus Theodoxus; species Theodoxus fluviatilis. The sequence goes on from JAWQFJ010000046.1 coordinate 36,600, forward strand.
GCTGTCGAAACGACTGGAGTGGTCGGACCGGCAGCAACAGAACTTATCCAAGAAATCGGCCAGCGGATTGCACTGTCGACAGATGACGCACGCCAGACACAGTTCCTGTTTCAGAGAATCTCGCTGGCAATCGCGAGGGGCAATGCGTTCGCAATCACATCGTCGGCCAAGCATGAGGCTGCCCATGACCCAAAGCCGAGGTGTTTCCCTTGTCTCTGACCCTGGCGGTTGTGTTTCCCATGGGTTTGCCATCAGTGGTGTGGTCATGCTCCTCCCTCTCAAGTTGGGGTTGCAGGAAAATAGATGTAGATGTAGCTTTTCATAGATATATTCTCAATGTTATCCACACTTGCCATAGAGAACTGTTGGTCCCATTCTAGACATCAACGCATGTGTATGAAGAAAAGACTTTCATACTGCATACTCATTCGGTGTCTCACGGCCTGCAGCACGTGATGACGTATAACATATTTCCTGTGGCTGTGGAGCGCAGTCGAGTCTAATGCACTGTGGCTTTGTTTCGATGACCATCATTTGCTGTGTGCGTTCAAACAGTGATTAAAGGATTAGTAATTTTAAAAAAGAAAAGAAAGACTGCAAAGCAGTACAATGCAAGCACTGACGGTTCTCTGACCATAGTTTCCAGCTGATGAGGGAAAACTCGGTACAATACAGTACAATACAATAAAATATGCAGCACAATATGTCATACAATATTTTACTTTTGCTTCCATTGGAAGAATTGCCTCCCAGTCCCAATCCAAGGAAAATAAGTACATTGAAACACACACACACATGCACATTTGCACACACGCATGCACACACACACACACACATACACATACAAACTTGCTGTTGTGAATCTGTTAACATTGTGAGATTAGTACAAGCTTTTCAAATATTCACAGTGAAAAAAAAATTCTCCTTATGTTGTTGACAATTTTTTAAGCTCTTCACTGTATATTTCATATGATTGCCAACTTGTGATTAAACATTTTCAATTCTTCTTCTGAGGTGCATGCAGTTTAGGTTTATTTGGACGATGAGTCTGCTCTGTCTGTGATACTGAAGTTGTTAGTGACTTTGTATGCGAGTGATGAAAAGAGGACAGACAATTTTTGCTGACAGGGGAAAATACCATCTCCAACATTACCGTCAACATCATCATAGCAAGTTTGGAAGGCCTTGCTGGCAACCACAGCATTGGAAAGGCAATGTCAAAGAGGCAATGTCAAAGAGGAAAGGCAATGTCAAAGAGGAAAGGCAATGTCAAAGAGGCAATGTCAAAGAGGAAAGGCAATGTCAAAGAGGCAATGTCAAAGAGGAAAGGCAATGTCAAAGAGGCAATGTCAAAGAGGAAAGGCAATGCCAAAGAGGCAATGTCAAAGAGGCAATGCCAAAGAGGAAAGGCAATGCCAAAGAGGCAATGCCAAAGAGGCAATGCCAAAGAGGCAATGTCAAAGAGGCAATGCCAAAGAGGAAAGGCAATGCCAAAGAGGCAATGCCAAAGAGGCAATGCCAAAGAGGAAAGGCAATGCCAAAGAGGAAAGGCAATGCCAAAGAAGAAAGGCAGTGTCAAAGAGGCAATGCCAAAGAGGAAAGGCAATGCCAAAGAGGCAATGCCAAAGAGGAAAGGCAAAGCCAAAGAGGAAAGGCAGTGTCAAAGAGGCAATGCCAAAGAGGAAAGGCAATGCCAAAGAGGCAATGCCAAAGAGGAAAGGCAATGCCAAAGAGGCAATGCCAAAGAGGAAAGGCAATGTCAAAGAGGCAATGCCAAAGAGGCAAGCCAATGTCAAAGAGGCAATGCCAAAGAGGCCATGCCAAAGAGGAAAGGCAATGTCAAAGAGGAAAGGCAGTGTCAAAGAGGAAAGGCAATGCCAAAGAGGCAATGCAATGTCAAAGAGGAAAGGCAATGTCAAAGAGGAAAGGCAATGTCTAAGAGGAAAGGCAATGCCAAAGAGGCAATGTCAAAGAGGCAAGCCGATGTCAAAGAGGAAAGGCAATGTCAAAGAAGAAAGGCAATGCCAAAGAGGCAATGTCAAAGAGGAAAGACAATACCAAAGAGGAAAGGCAATGTCAAAGAGGCAATGCCAAAGAGGAAAGGCAATGTCAAAGAGGCAATGCCAAAGAGGCAATACCAAAGAGGAAAGGCAATGTCAAAGAGGCAATGCCAAAGAGGCAATACCAAAGAGGAAAGGCAATGTCAAAGAGGCAATGCCAAAGAGGCAATACCAAAGAGGAAAGGCAATGCCAAAGAGGCAATGTCAAAGAGGCAATGCCAAAGAGGCAATGTCAAAGAGGCAATGTCAAAGAGGCAATGTCAAAGAGGCAATGCCAAAGAGGCAATGCCAAAGAGGCAATACCAAAGAGGAAAGGCAATGCCAAAGAGGCAATGCCAAAGAGGCAATGTCAAAGAGGAAAGGCAATGCCAAAGAGGAAAGGCAGTGTCAAAGAGGAAAGGCAATGCCAAAGAGGCAATGTCAAAGAGGCAAGCCGATGTCAAAGAGGAAAGGCAATGCCAAAGAGGCAATGTCAAAGAGGAAAGGCAGTGTCAAAGAGGAAAGGCAATGCCAAAGAGGCAATGCCAATGAGGAAAGGCAGTGTCAAAGAGGAAAGGCAGTCAATGAGGAAAGGCAAAGTCAATGAGGAAAGGCAAAGTCAATGAGGAAAGGCAAAGTCAATGAGGAAAGGCAAAGTCAATGAGGAAAGGCAAAGTCAATGAGGAAAGGCAAAGTCAATGAGGAAAGGCAAAGTCAATGAGGAAAGGCAAAGTCAATGAGGAAAGGCATAGTCAATGAGGAAAGGCAAAGTCAATGAGGAAAGGCAAAGTCAATGAGGAAAGGCATAGTCAATGAGGAAAGGCAAAGTCAATGAGGAAAGGCAAAGTCAATGAGGAAAGGCAAAGTCAATGAGGAAAGGCAAAGTCAATGAGGAAAGGCAAAGTCAATGAGGAAAGACAAAGTCAATGAGGAAAGGCATAGTCAATGAGGAAAGGCAAAGTCAATGAGGAAAGGCAAAGTCAATGAGGAAAGGCAAAGTCAATGAGGAAAGGCAAAGTCAATGAGGAAAGGCAAAGTCAATGAGGAAAGGCATAGTCAATGAGAAAAGGCAAAGTCAATGAGGAAAGGCAAAGTCAATGAGGAAAGGCAAAGTCAATGAGGAAAGGCAAAGTCAATGAGGAAAGGCAAAGTCAATGAGGAAAGGCAAAGTCAATGAGGAAAGGCATAGTCAATGAGGAAAGGCAAAGTCAATGAGGAAAGGCAAAGTCAATGAGGAAAGGCAAAGTCAATGAGGAAAGGCAAAGTCAATGAGGAAAGGTAAAGTCAATGAGGAAAGGCAAAGCCAATGAGCAAAGGCAAAGTCAATGAGGAAAGGCATAGTCAATGAGGAAAGGCAAAGTCAATGAGGAAAGGCATAGTCAATGAGGAAAGGCAAAGTCAATGAGGAAAGGCAAAGTCAATGAGGAAAGGCAAAGTCAATGAGGAAAGGCAAAGTCAATGAGGAAAGGCAGTCAATGAGGAAAGGCAGTCAATGAGGAAAGGCAAAGTCAATGAGCAAAGGCAAAGTCAATGAGCAAAGGCATAGTCAATGAGGAAAGGCAAAGTCAATGAGGAAAGTCAAAGTCAATGAGGAAAGGCAGTCAATGAGGAAAGGCAAAGTCAATGAGGAAAGGCAGTCAATGAGGAAAGGCAAAGTCAATGAGGAAAGGCAAAGTCAATGAGGAAAGGCAAAGTCAATGAGCAAAGGCAAAGTCAATGAGGAAAGGCATAGTCAATGAGGAAAGGCAAAGTCAATGAGGAAAGGCAAAGTCAATGAGGAAAGGCAAAGTCAATGAGGAAAGGCAAAGTCAATGAGGAAAGGCAAAGTCAATGAGGAAAGGCAAAGTCAATGAGCAAAGGCAAAGTCAATGAGCAAAGGCAAAGTCATTAGCAAAGGCAAAGTCAATGAGCAAAGGCAAAGTCAATGAGCAAAGGCAAAGTCAATGAGGAAAGGCAAAGTCAATGAGGGCATCCCTAGAGGTGAAGTCAGGAGGAACCAGCAGCTGGAGAGCAAGAGGAGATGGAGAAGGCTGAGGGAAGCAAGATTGTAACTTTCTCTCGTCTCTCAGAGTGTGTCTGTGGAGAGTGGGACAGAGGCTGCCTTGCCAGAAAACAACTTCTTAGCCACTCCAGATGTCAGCCCAAGTCATTTGTCTACCAGAGTGTAGCCATCGTCCTTGGAGACACACAGTTGCCTACTATTACTACCACTTCTACCACTACTACTACTACTACTTCTACTACTGCTGCTGCTGCCGCTGCCACCGCCACCACTACTAATATTACTACTACTATCACTACCACTTATACTACTTCTACTACCACTACTACTACTACTACTACTACTGCTGCTGCTGCTGCTACTACTACTGCTGCTACTACCACCATCACTTCTTCTACAACTGCTACCAGTACCACTACTACTATTTATTACCACCACTGCTGCTGCTAATACTACTACCACCATCACTTCTACCACTACTACTACTACCACCACTACTATTAAACTATCACCACCACTACTACCACTACTACAACACTACCACTACTACTACCATCATCACCACCACCACTACTACCAACAGTAACAACACTACTACTACTGCTACTATTACCTTTTGTGACAAAAGCTTCATCAAATGGCTATATGAGATTATTTTCAGAAGTTTTCCTTATTGTTTGTGTTTCAGTGTGCCAGCACTCCTGAAGGCCTATGAGGGGGTGTGTGAGTCGGTGTACCAATCTTCAGCAAGCACTTGTCACCTGCTGCAGGCAGCTGGGGACAGGTGAGTTCAGTGACTGACTTCATCCCTCAGTGTCCCTGATTAGATGTTTGAAAGCATGTCTCGTTAGTATAAATCTTTATTTGTATCTTTCGTGTGTAATTTCCTTCATCAAAAGCAGATGCTGTTGGTTTGATTGATTGTTAAGTTATTTACTGTGATGATTGTTTACACAGTGCAGTTATGTTAGTACTTCCTTTGAATTCAACATTTCAGATTATAGTTTGCTCAGTTTCTAAAAGCAGAAAACAAACAATCTTTAATTGTAGATACAGACCATTTCTAATGGCAAAGTAATTACAGATATCAAAACAACAACTGTTTAGAGAAAAATGTTTGTAGTTCTGTCCTGCATTTTTAAAGAAAGAGATGGAATGAAGGAAGAGGGGGTGGGGGTGCCGAGGGCAGGAGAGGGGAGGGTGGAATGGAGAAGGAGGAGAAGAGGGAGAGGGGAGAGGGGGGGATGAAAGAGAAGAAATGGAGGAGGAGGGGGGTGGGAGGGACGGAGAAGCAGGAGCATAACCAGGAGGAGGAGAAGGAGTCAGAAGAAAACAAGAAAGAAAGTATTTCAATTAAGGAAGGAAGAAAATAAAACTCCACAAAAGCCGCCCTGCTTGTGGAGCTGTGCTTCATTTTTTGGTCACACCCTGTGCTGACCTAATTCCAACGCCCTGTGTTGACCTAATTCCCATGCCCTGTGTTGTCCTAATTCCAACACCCTGTGTTGACCTAATTCCAACGCCCTGTGTTGACCTGATGCTAATGATGGATGATAAGTAGAAATCTACGGATGGAATTTTCCATCATGTGCCAGACATGTTTTAGATCAAGTCACAGTGTCAGGAGGGTTAGGTGTGGTGGTGAATGCTTTGCAATGTCAAGGTCAGCCGTGATTTGCCGCCAGCCTAACACTGGCGACATTGTTTGTAGGGTCAAAAAGTGCAAGCTCAGAAATGAGAGAAAGACAGATCCTGAAAAAGGGACAGAGGTAAATATGATGATGACAATGGTGATGATGATGATGATGATGATGATGATGATGATGATGATGATGGTATTTGTTGAGAGAGAGAGAGAGAGAGAGAGAGAGAGAGAGAGAGAGAGAGAGAGAGAGAGAGAGAGAGAGCACTGGTCAGTGCTTAAAGTAAACCGTTCTCTTCATCATCAAAGTCCATCATCACATATAAATCAAAAATGAACTTTATCAAACACTACCTGATTTCATTTTTACCAGTCACATGTAATTTGGAACTATCTCTGGTGGGTTGTCTTTCTGTGCAGAAATGTTGGATGTGCAAAGGTAATTTGATAGTTCTTTGTTGTAGCTTATCCAGTGGAGGCCACCTCTACTATGCAGGCTTTGACTCTCTTGGCATCATGGGAATGATCGATGCCTCAGAGTGTCCCCCAACATTTGGTGCCAGTAAGTCTTGTGGTCTTTGGAATGTGGAATGGGGGTGTGGCAAATGTCATACATGTTTTTAAAAATCATTGAATGGTTTTAGACATTATTTGGCTTTTACCTGTAAATAATATGTGATTTTGTTTTCTACGCTTGAGTCAATCTTTGTCTGATTTGAATATTACAAAAGTGTCCATAATGTTTTGGTTCATGGTGTGTGCATCGTTGAATTGTCTCTTTTAATAATAATAATTTATTATACTTATAAAGCGCCTTTCCCGAGGTTCTAAGCGCGTAACATATATACATACATATACAAAAAAAACAACATACAACACACAGTCTATACATTTAGTCATCCAGTCATAGTCAAACACATGCATTCAGATGTACACAGTCAGACTGACAATATACTATACAAATATTTACACAGATGTCAAGATGTACGTGGGGGTAGAGGAGGGGGGGGGGGGGGGGGTTGCGGCAGGATTCTAACGAATTCACAAGTAATATTGCTGAAAAAGGTAGGTTTTGAGGTTGGATTTGAAGGAAGAGATGGAGGTAGAGTGTCGGATATTGTGAGGGAGAGAATTCCACAGTTGAGGGCCATAGTATGAGAAAGAGCGAAAGCCATGAGTTCTGCGCTTGAAGCGACCTTGGCGGAGGAGTCTGGTGTCAGCAGAAGAGCGGAGTGAGCGAGAAGGGGTGTACAGAGAGACCAGATCAGAGAGATAGGCAGGTGCAGATTCAGAGATGATGTTGTAGCAGAGACATGCAGTCTTATACTTGATACGTTCAGAAACAGGCAGCCAGTGGAGATCTTTCATGAGAGGAGTGCAGGGTTGTCGGTGACGCGCTCTAAAAATGAGGCGGGCGGCACAGTGTTGGACTTTCTGCAGAGGTTGGAGAGTAGAGTCAGGGCAGCCTATCAAAAGAGAGTTGCAATAATCTAATCTGGACAGAATGCAGGAAGTGACCAGAGTTTTAGTAGCAGAGTTTTTATGATGATGATGATGATGATGATGATGATGATGATGATGATGATGATGATGATGATGATGATGATCCTTTTTTATAGCAACGCATAAAGTACACATTGAGATCTGTCTCTCTTAAAGATTAACACATACAAATATGTGATGACCTGCAACTCATTGGAAATTTGCTCATTGATGCTGCAAGTAAACTTTTCGACTTCAGACCCAGTTTTGGCATTATTTTATTGTGCAAGAAATCTGTTATCGATTCAGTGAACTCTGTTCTCGCAGTGTAGAATATTTCTATTGATCAGGGTGTTTTTTAAGTTTTACACCAGGAAAAGAAGAGGAAGAAGGAGGAGGAGAAGAAGAAGAAGATGTTGTGAATGTAATGCAAAATGCCTGCGGAAGGTTCGGGAGCTTTCCCTCCTTTGTCTGTGAGAGGGGGTGGAGGTGATTTCTGCCTTGTCAGCGTGCAGAGGGTCAGGGGGTCAGAATGAGTCAGCGGAATGCTGGGGGGGGGGGGGACTGGAGACTCCCCACCCCCCTACGCAGTAACCAACTGACCATCGATTGGTCCTCGTCGGACAGGAAGGGCGGGCGTCCCCTCCAGTATGCTGACGTGGCAATGCAGAAGTCTCTGAGAATGTTCCCGAACCAAAGCGCGGCACTATATAAATGTATGTACATGATAGGGCAAAGTTACTGGAAGCTGAGAGCGCTTGGGAGCCTGTCGGAGCTGTATTAAGGCACAGCCTGAGCAGCACGAGTTACTGCTGTGGGTGCACGAGTGATTGCTGTAAGTGCTGACCAGTCCGGGAATAAAGATCCTGTAAGAAAACACATGCCTGTCCTGCTTCTGCTTTCCTGGCACAATCTGGGACAAACCTCAAGTAGCAGACAACTTACCCGCAACAAAGAAGAAGAAGAAGAAGAAGAAGAAGAAGAAGAAGAAGAAGAAGAAGAAGAAGAGGAAGAAGAAGAGGAAGAAGAAGAAGAAGAAGAAGAAGAAGAAGAAGAAGAAGAAGAAGAAGAAGAAGAAGAAGAAGAAGAAGAAGAAGAAGAAGAAGAAGAAGAAGAAGAGGAAGAAGAGGAAGAAGAGGAAGAAGAAGAAGAAGAGGAAGAAGAAGAAGAAGAAGAAGAAGAAGAAGAAGAAGAAGAAGAAGAAGAAGAAGAAGAAGAAGAAGAAGAAGAAGAAGAAGAAGAAGAAGAAGAAGAAGAAGAAGAAGAAAAGAAGAGGAAGAAGAAGAAGAAGAAAAAGAACTCATTATCATCAAAATTATCATCATCATCAAATCCTCATCATCAAATTAATAATCATCATCACCACCACCACCACCACCATTGCCACCACCACCACCAAAGTTAATTTTGTAGCAGTATCATCTTGAAAGTGCTGGATTCTTTTGTTCTTTGTTACAGCTTTGGATGATGTTCGAGGTTTTCTGCATGAAGGGTATGTCACCCTTGGAAACTTGGAGGGAGATTTGAGCAAACTGGTAAGCATAGTCTCCAACAGAAATGTTATCAAAATGCATTACTGCTGTTTTCTCTTTACAAAATCACATCATATGAAACTTTTCAGAAAATATTTATGTGCCAAGTATAGAATGAGTGCAAACAAAAGCTTACATCTATGAATCTGAGTTGGTTTGACCACAAAGGTATTGCCTTTTTCCATGCCGTTTGTGATTCCCAAATCTTCACAAAAATGATGATGATGATGATGATGATGATGATGATGATGATGATGATGATGATGATGATGATGATGATGATGATGATGATGATGACAATGGCAGCAAGGAGGAGGAGGAGAAATCAAAAGTATGCATTATCACCATATCACAAGGGTGAATTCAAAGTTGCAAAATTTTGCCATCTCACCTTGACTTTGAAAGAATTGTGTCCTTCTTCCTGGTTGCAGGGTCATCACTATCAGATATCCCTGGATGATTTCAAAAAAACTGTCCTTCCTTCTCTCACAAAGAGTGACTTTATGATTTTCCTTGTCACTGGTAGGTGAAGTTTGTATTTATCAGTACAAAGTGTGATAAACAGCTGGAGCAGTACAATGCCCCCCTGGTCAGCAGGAACCCCTGGCTGCTGAGCTGTAGGGGCTTGCTCCAGTAGCTCTGCCAGTGACGGTCTCAAGCAGCTGAAGAGGCTACCTGGGTGTCGTCAGATCAGGGTCAGATCATTCAGATCCAAATATCAGTCAACTGTACATGCTTGCTCATCTTTATCCTGCTAATAAAAATAACTCAACCCTGCCCTACTTAGAGCTGCCCCTGGAGAAGCTACTGGAGCAGGCCCTGAAAGCCCAGCAGCCCCTGGAGAAGCTACTGGAGCAGGCCCTGAAAGCCCAGCAGCCCCTGGAGAAGCTACTGGAGCAGGCCCTGAAAGCCCAGCAGCCCCTGGAGAAGCTACTGGAGCAGGCCCTGAAAGCCCAGCAGCCCCTGGAGAAGCTACTGGAGCAGGCCCTGAAAGCCCAGCAGCCCCTGGAGAAGCTACTGGAGCAGGCCCTGAAAGCCCAGCAGCCCCTGGAGAAGCTACTGGAGCAGGCCCTGAAAGCCCAGCAGCCCCTGGAGAAGCTACTGGAGCAGGCCCTGAAAGCCCAGCAGCCCCTGGAGAAGCTACTGGAGCAGGCCCTGAAAACCCAGCAGCCAGGGGTTCCTGCTGCAGAGGGGGGCATTGAGCAGCTCTGGCTGTATATTACTCTCCATGAATTGCATTGAGGTTTTGAAAATGCTTGTATCATTTATCAGATTTATTCAGATGTTAAGTTAATTAATGGTTAGCAGTCCTGTGCTCTTAGTAAGATGTCAGAATGTCTTGAAACTTTTTGTGTCCGTTTTTCTTTCTTCACAACCTCACATAATTGCATTGCTCCTGCTATGGATGATGAGTTAGTAGACTGTTTCTGGGTGTGATATCTTAACAAGGACACCCGTTTCAAGTACTGATAAGAGACCGGAAATATGCTGACATTTCAGAAAATGACCAGCAAGTTGACAAGAATGTGGAGCTGCCATGCAGAACTGCCTGTGTGTGCATTCAGCATGAGGAAGTAAGTTGTTTGTCTGTTATACCAAGCTTTCAGCAAACTTTTAAAAAGGCAGGATAAAAGTGATACTGATTAACAGTAATCTGTGTAACATCGTTGCTGAGAGTACCGTCAAGGATGTATTTAAATATGGGATACTTGTATGCTGTGTCCATCTTTTTTCATGATCTATTTCTGGAAATCATTTGCAACTGTTAGGGTGAAAAATCACCCCATGATCAGGATATGACATGCTGTTAAAATTTATATCTTGATGTACTTTCTTACATGCTACAATGTTTGTAAAAGTTTAGCATATGAAACCAGACATGTTTTGAGTGTCCTCTAGCACATTCAAGAGAAATGTAAAATCACCTTTGATACACAGGTAAAGCTTCAGTCCTCAGACCACAATGGAACTGGCACCTTTTAGTTAGCAGCTGAATACTCTTCATTGAGTTAGCAGAAATCATAGCTAGATCACCTGTAATGTGCAGTGTCCTGTGAATCTGTATGTTCTCTATCCATGCAGTCATATGGGGAAGCAGGCAATCTGGCCGAAACTTGTTACATGACCACTAAATGTACAACAATGAGTCTCAGGAGGAAAATGTGAGAGGAAGCAGCAGTTGCTTAGCTGGCAGCATGGTTGCTGTGAGAAGTGCAGCAAGGTTGCTGTGAGAAGTGCAGCAATGTTGCTGTGAGAAGTGCAGCATGGTTGCTGTGAGAAGTGCAGCAATGTTTCTGTGAGAAGTGCAGCAATGTTGCTGTGAGAAGTGCAGCATGGTTGCTGTGAGAAGTGCAGCAAGGTTGCTGTGAGAAGTGCAGTAAGGTTGCTGTGAGAATGTCAGCAAGGTTGCTGTGAGAAGTGCAGCAAGGATGCTGTGAGAAGTGCAGCAATGTTGCTGTGAGAAGTGCAGTAAGGTTGCTGTGAGAATGTCAGCTAGGTTGCTGTGAGAAGTGCAGCAAGGTTGCTGTGAGAAGTGCAGCAAGGTTGCTGTGAGAAGTGCAGCAAGGTTGCTGTGAGAAGTGCAGCAAGGTTGCTGTGAGAAGTGCAGTAAGGTTGCTGCGAGAATGTCAGCAAGGTTGCTGTGAGAAGTGCAGCAAGGTTGCTGTGAGAAGTGCAGCAATGTTTCTGTGAGAAGTGCAGCAATGTTTCTGTGAGAAGTGCAGCAATGTTGCTGTGAGAAGTGCAGCAAGGTTGCTGTGAGAAGTGCAGCAAGGTTGCTGTGAGAAGTGCAGTAAGGTTGCTGTGAGAAGTGCAGCAAGGTTGCTGTGAGAAGTGCAGCAAGGTTGCTGTGAGAATGTCAGCAAGTTTGCTGTGAGAAGTGCAGTAAGGTTGCTGTGAGAAGTGCAGCAAGGTTGCTGTGAGAAGTGCAGCAAGGTTGCTGTGAGAAGTGCAGCAAGGTTGCTGTGAGAAGTGCAGCAAGGTTGCTGTGAGAAGTGCAGTAAGGTTGCTGTGAGAAGTGCAGCAAGGTTGCTGTGAGAAGTGCAGTAAGGTTGCTGTGAGAATGTCAGCAAGGTTGCTGTGAGAAGTGCAGTAAGGTTGCTGTGAGAATGTCAGCAAGGTTGCTGTGAGAAGTGCAGTAAGGTTGCTGTGAGAATGTCAGCAAGTTTGCTGTGAGAAGTGCAGTAAGGTTGCTGTGAGAATGTCAGCAAGGTTGCTGTGAGAAGTGCAGTAAGGTTGCTGTGAGAATGTCAGCAAGGTTGCTGTGAGAAGTGCAGCAATGTTTCTGTGAGAAGTGCAGCAATGTTGCTGTGAGAAGTGCAGCAAGGTTGCTGTGAGAAGTGCAGTAAGGTTGCTGTGAGAATGTCAGCAAGGTTGCTGTGAGAATGTCAGTAAGGTTGCTGTGAGAAGTGCAGCAAGGTTGCTGTGAGACGTGCAGCAAGGTTGCTGTGAGAAGTGCAGCAAGGTTGCTGTGAGAAGTGCAGCAAGGTTGCTATGAGAATGGAAGCAATGTTGCTGTGAGAATGGCAGCAATGTTGCTGTAAGAAGTGCAGCAATGTTGCTGTGAGAATGGAAGCAATGTTGCTGTGAGAAGTGCAGTAAGGTTGCTGTGAGAATGGCAGCAAGGTTGCTGTGAGAATGTCAGTAAGGTTGCTGTGAGAAGTGCAGCAAGGTTGCTGTGAGAAGTGCAGTAAGGTTGCTGTGAGAAGTGCAGCAAGGTTGCTGTGAGAATGGAAGCAATGTTGCTGTGAGAAGTGCAGTAAGGTTGCTGTGAGAAGTGCAGCAAGGTTGCTGTGAGAAGTGCAGTGAGGTTGCTGTGAGAAGTGCAGCAAGGTCGCTATGAGAATGGAAGCAATGTTGCTGTGAGAATAGCAGCAATGTTGCTGTAAGAAATGCAGCAATGTTGCTGTGAGAATGGAAGTAATGTTGCTGTGAGAAGTGCAGTAAGGTTGCTATGAGAATGGAAGCAATGTTGCTGTGAGAATGGCAGCAATGTTGCTGTAAGAAGTGCAACAATGTTGCTGTGAGAATGGAAGTAATGTTGCTGTGAGAAGTGCAGTAAGGTTGCTGTGAGAATGGCAGCAAGGTTGCTGTGAGAATGTCAGTAAGGTTGCTGTGAGAAGTGCAGCAAGGTTGCTGTGAGAAGTGCAGTAAGGTTGCTGTGAGAAGTGCAGCAAGGTTGCTGTGAGAAGTGCAGCAAGGTTGCTGTGAGAAGTGCAGTGAGGTTGCTGTGAGAAGTGCAGCAAGGTTGCTGTGAGAAGTGCAGTAAGGTTGCTGTGAGAAGTGCAGCAAGGTTGCTGTGAGAAGTGCAGTGAGGTTGCTGTGAGAAGTGCAGCAAGGTTGCTGTGAGAATGGCAGCAAGGTTGCTGTGAGAATGGAAGCAATGTTGCTGTGAGAATGGCAGCAATGTTGCTGTAAGAAGTGCAGCAATGTTGCTGTGAGAATGGAAGTAATGTTGCTGTGAGAAGTGCAGTAATGTTGCTGTGAGAATGGCAGCAAGGTTGCTGTGAGAAGTGCAGCAAGGTTGCTGTGAGAAGTGCAATAAGGTTGCTGTGAGAAGTGCAGCAAGGTTGCTGTGAGAAGTGCAGCAAGGTTGCTGTGAGAAGTGCAGCAAGGTTGCTGTGAGAAGTGCACCAAGGTTGCTGTGACAAGTGCACCAAGGTTGCTGTGAAAAGTGCAGCAAGGTTGCTGTGAGATGTGCAGCAAGGTTGCTGTGAGAAGTGCAGTAATGTTGCTGTGAGAAGTGCAGTAATGTTGCTGTGAGAAGTGCAGCAAGGTTGCGGTGAGAATGTCAGCAAGGTTGCTGTGAAAAGTGCAGCAAGGTTGCTGTGAGAAGTGCAGTAAGGTTGCTGTGAGAATGGCAGCAAGGTTGCTGTGAGAAGTGCAGCAAGGTTGCTGTGAGATGTGCAGCAAGGTTGCTGTGAGAATGGCAGCCAGGGGTGGAGAGAGGTGTTTGGAGACATTACATATGAAACCATTGAAGTAGTGTGCTCTGCGTCTGCACTGCAGATATGCAAAAACCAGTTTAAGCACTCAGATGTTCACTGGGAGGTCATAGGTTTGGTCCCCGCCTGAGGTCCAAAACTTTTCCTGTCTGTCCCACACAGGGTGTCAGGCTCTGCATTAAGAACTTTCTCATGTGACTCAAAGAACAGACTGAGCAGTGAGGGAGAGACCTATTGCAGCTAGGAAAGACAAGCACAGGATCAGGAATATTAGGGCATGCACGGCCAAAAATGATATTGAAAATTTTGGAAGTCTTTATATTGGCAATGTAGACAGAATTTGTCAAGGATATCAGTACCTCAGTGGTCAGAGCACCTGGAAGGTTGCAGGTTTAAACCCTGCTTGAGGCCAAATACTTTTCCTGTCTAGCACAGTGTCTGTTTAGCGCAGTGTCTGGCTCTATATTAGGAACAGTAAACCATTGGAGTACCATGCTCTGCTTTTGCCTTGCAGACATGCACAAACGAGGAAGCAGTTGTTGGGACATACAATCACGCCACAAAAGTCATGCTGCCAAGCCCACAAATTGCTGACCTGCCCTCTGAAGTGAGCCCCATGCTTAGAGCACTGCAGTCAGAGATGGCTGCCAAGTGGGTGCTCAATGCCATCTCCACAGGCGCCCACGTACTCAACCACAAAGTCTATGGGAACCTCATGGTGGATGTCAAAGTCAGGTGAGTTTGATGCCACTAATGAAGTTGTCTTTTGAAGGTAAGGGTCATGCTGCTTTTCATCACTTTCTCTATCCATCTATCTGTCTGTCTCTGTGTGTCTGTCCATCAATCTGTCCAACCATCTGTCCATCCTTGTCCTGTCCATTGTCCATCTATCCTTCTATTCATTTAAACATATCTGTCTGTCCATCCATCCATCCATCCATCCATCCATCCATCCATCCATCCATCCATCCATCCATCCATCCATCCATCCATCCATCCATTCCTCCATCCAAACGTCTCTGTATGTCTGTCTGTCTTTCTGTGTGTCTGTCTGTGTGTCTGTCTGTGTGTCTGTCCATCCATCCATCCATCCATCCATCCATCCATCCATCCATCCATCCATCCATCCATCCATCCATCCATCCGCACATCCATCCATCCATCCATCCGTCTCTCTCGTGTGTCTGCCTGCATGTTCATCTGCCTGCTGCCCCCCCCCCCCCCCCCCTCCTCTCTCTGTTTGCAAATGTATCATCCCTTACATGTCCCCTGTGGGTTCGGGATTCAGAATTGACCCACTGCATCTCCCTACGGGATTCGTAAGAAACGAATAAATAGGGACATTGTGCCTTTATTTGTGCTGACTCAAACTGTTATTATTTTCTTGCTTAATGGCCGTACATAGCCTATAGTGGTTGATAGGCTGTAAAACTTCCTCCCTCCCTCCCTCCCTCCCGTACATGTACTCGGCATGTTTTTAAACTCTAAACAGCAGAGGATAGAATGCAGCTTGTTCAGAGCTCCGACTATTCTGAAAGTATCAATTTGTTGATCTTGGCAAAAACTTGAATTGTCTTTTAAGGTTGATAGGAATGGCATTGGTAAAGTAGATCTTCATGGTGCTTTTCCCCCTAATTTTCTTAAAGGACGATGCTGTTTATTTAGCAATACCGTTGCATGATCACTGCAAGGTGTGTTTGTGTTTACAGTGCATTTCAGATTTATCAGTGTTTGTCAAAAGGTGCATAGCCTTGTACAAACAAATGAGTGTTATAGGTAGTATTGGGAATTTTTTCTTTCCATGTTTCAGCAACAACAAATTGTACCACCGAGCCATTGGAATTGTGCAGGTGTGTTGATATTTTTGCAACAGCAAAACAGATCTGCTTTTTAACAGAGAAATGCAGCATTTCAATGAAGAGATGCATGTTCTGGTGATTCTTGTCAGTAGAGTTAATGTTTGATCTTGCTACACGAATTGCTTTGTGACTTGTTTGATGGTTCATCTGTATTGTGTAATCAACATATGCCAGATGCCAGAGTGTCATTGTAACATTGGTATTTTTGTGTATAAGGAAGTTTAAAATCCCATGGGGTTTTGAATCATTGTCCAGTGTTTGGGTGGAGGTGCATGGAAAATAAAATGAGATTTTGTTGAAAACGCAGTAGTAAGTTGTACAGGCCCATTTTCATCCAACTGTTGACATCAGTCCATTGGCTGTCCTCCCAGAGACTTGGAGGAGTGTCAGAAGTCATGGCTAGGGAACTGCTCCTCAAGGTCATCTATGACACTGAGACCTTGACCCCTGACCTGATATCTGCTCCAGTCTCTCAGCATGTATGCACTGCTACGCCCAAACCTAAGGTGAGTGAAATCTGTATTGAAATGAGCTGGAGACAGAAGTTCTCTTTGTGTGCTTCTCTTGCCAGTTTCTTGCTCAGTGGTTCTCTAAGTTTGGTGATCTGACCCTGTCCTGATGCCCCCAGTAGCCTCTTTGACTGCTTGGGGCCACTCCTGGCTGAGCTACCAGAGCAGGCCCCCAAGCCCAGCAGTCAGGGGTTCCAGCTGATGCAGGGGTCATCCAGCAGCTCTGGCCATTTGTTACATTTTATCGCTTAGATTTTTAATGAAATAAATATGGTTTAAAGTAGTTGCTATGGTAAATTTTGGGAAATGTATATGCTGTTCCATTTTATAGAAAGTCTATAAATAGTCTTGTATTTAAGGAAGATAACCATTGTTTCATTGGGGAAGTGGCAGTATCCTTCCTCTTGGCTTTGCTTTAGTGCTATCTACATGTATGTATGTGACCATCATGTGTGCAGGAAATTATGTCACATCCATTCTCCAAAGTCAGTGTGAAACTGGCATTTCCACTGGAAATGAGTCACTGACTACCTGGCTCATTGTGCAGCAAGGGAAATTCATTTGTGCCTCGTTGCTTTTTCATTACTCATAATCACTGAACCATTGAATTTATGGATGATTCATAATTGTGATTACAGTAAATGTCAGTAAAGGTAAAACATGGATGATTAATAATCAGTGATATTAATAAAAATTAATGAGAGTGGATAGTTTGACACAATTAGCAGATATTCCAATTTGAAATTGTACTTGTTGTGGATTATTATCACATGAAATTGTTTCCATCATTTGTCCATCCCCACCATTATCCATCACTGTTTTCATTGTCTTCATTTTCATCATCATCATCATAGATACCACAATAATGCCACCAACAATTATAATGATGGCAGAAGAATAAGGACAAGTAGTAATAGTACTAGTAGTTGAAGAAGAATTATGTCATTATCATTGTCACTGTCATCATCATAATACTTGTTCTCCTCCTCCTCATTATCATCATTAACAATCATCACCATTATCAAATTCATAATGATCATACATTGATGACAACAACCACTACTACCACTCTTGTTGTTGTTTCTGTTGTTGCTGCTGTTAGCATCTCAGTAGAGCCAGTGAGTGGGAGAAGGTCTGTGGAATTGCAGGTGGTGCCCACAGCACTGGTGGCAGCTATTGGTGGCTGTTCTCTGGCCAAAGCCAGACAGCTCCTGGCACAGCAGCCAGTCGTCCGCAATGCCATGGCAGTGGCACAGGCATCCATGACTGCCCAGAAGTGAGACATTCCTGCCAGGCTCAATCCTGTCCACCAAGTGCAGTGCTGTTTGTGTTTGTTAGAAAATTATGTTATCCCGAGAAGTCTTTGCCTTGTAGTTGTATCCAATGTACATCCCACAAAGGCTACATGTAGTTGTATCCAATGTACATCCCACAAAGGCTACATATGATCGGAGCCCATGAATGCCTGCTTGATGCGTTAACTTGTGCATCTGTGGTGTAACTCATTAAATGAGGCAAGTTGTTGAATGTGCTTTAGTTGAAGGAATTGATGTTGAGTATACATCAGTACATTGTAATCATTTTAGATATTGCTCTATGATAATCATCCCATTTTTACCAATCGTAAGCATTCATCTTGTGGGCCAGGATAATCTTCCCTTTTTTATCAATCGTAAATATTCATCTTGTGGGATGACTGAATTTTTTTATGGATCCTTGAATGGTGATTGATTCCTCATTGTTCAGCATGATATAAATCCTTCAACTTGTGAAGTATTTTCAATTGGTCAGTTTACTTCTGAAACCAGATGAGTGTGATTTATTGTTCAATTCATGTGCCAGGGTGCGAGGTTTTGCTTTGACAGTTGAATTTATGTCATAATTATGTGCCAGAGCTTTCTCTTGTTCTGTCACACAGTTACATGTCAGTTAGAAAGTGACTAGCTGGACACTGGCTGCAACAATTATATATATCAACAAAACTTTCAAATTGTCTGAGAGCAGCTATTGATACATCTTGTGGAATAAACATTCCCTTGATTTTGTAGCCTGTTTTATGCATTGTTTCTGATTAATAATGAACAACAACAAAACTCACTTCCAGTTAGATAGCAATTTTCAGTGCAATGATAGATCCTAGGTCAATACATAGAGGTTTCTTGATAACACTACAATGACACTGCAAGATCCACAATCATCACCTTATTTAAATCTTTATTCAGAATCATATTGCTCACTTGAGTTGTGATCAGTACAAAAGAGCTAAAAATAGGTAAAGATACTTTGATTTTTGCAGGGTTTTAAGAGACAAATTAGTATAAGTGTTGGTACAAAATAATGCATTTTTACACTTGGCATTAAAGCTGCAAGCATGCTTATATGTACATTGTTTCAGCAGCAAAGTAACAGGGACCATCACACCATGCTCACACAGGACATTCACGACAAGTACGTCCACACATAAACACACACACTCATGCATGCAGGCACACTAAAAAATACTCAACTTTCATAGATTTTACATCAGAGATGGAAACTACAAAGTGTGTACCATGCCTTGCTTTGCATACTGGTGCCTGAGAAAGCCTGCTGTAAGCCAACTCCACTTGCTTTCCTCATATTCTCCATGCAGCTGGCTACTACTCTTTTGGAAGGGTTATACCAAATCACTTGAGAATTGAAAATTTTGTTTTTCTTCAGTCATCTTGACAAAGTAGTCTATTCAGATAACAGCATAGTCACACCCCAAAAAATCATTAAATCATATAGTTGTGAGGAAACTGTGTACTGGTGGGCTCCAAAACCCTACAGCTTACACATATTTCATTATGTTTCATTTCATTTTCTCTTATCCTAATTTTAAACTGCAGGCAAACAATTTGCAACGAGCAAGCACAAATCTCAAAGTTCAACAACAACAGCAACTGTTTGAATAGCACCTTGAGAAAGACCAAGGCGAGGAAACACTAGAGAACACACTGTTGTCGTCAGTCCTCCTGGACCCCATCAATGAAACTGCAACAAACGGCAAGGGACAGACTCGATTCTCTGTGTACCAACAGTGAGCAATAAGAGCTCAACAAGTTTGACTAATACTCTTGTTTGGTAGTAACAATCTCTGCACTGTTGTACTGTGAAAGAATGGATTTGCAGCAGCAAATCCACAAGATATCAGCAACGTTTGGTGAGGAGTTTTCTCTCCATCCTACTTATGAAAGTTTCTTAATTAATTAAGTGAAGATCAACGAACTGTCACCAAGTACAAAAGTAAATTCTGTTTAGCAATATACACCCATTATCAGGAAATAAGGTCATTGGGAAAGCACATAATGTATTCTGAGCATCAAATTGTGCAGCAACAAAATAAGGTTCACCACAAAAGGTAAAAAATGTAATGTAAGTTATCACAAGGTGTATAAACTATACAAAAATGGAATGCTACATTAACATTTAGCAACTGGTAGTACTGCATTGCAAAACAAGACAAACCATAGTGGGTAACAACTGGGACAATACAGCAACCACGAGTCACATATGAAATGGGAATATCATTTCCCAACCTTTTTTACACCTAATATGCAAAAATATTGATTAAATTCAACTTGCCTACAACAGCAAATAATTTTTGGGGGTTTAAGTACTGTGTAGTACAAGCAAGCTATGGTGTCCTATTATATAAATATATGTTGGTCTATCACTAAATTTGAAGATGTTTACTCCACAGCTTTGCCTTTAACCAACATCTTTATAGTTTCTCATCCATGAGCCTGGATCATCCACTGATTAAGCATAGATGAGAAATGAAGACAATTTCCTCATTGAAACCCGTTATATGGTCCTATCTACAGAGATTGCTGGAGCGGGAGATTATCCTCAACTACGAGGCTATGCTCACCATATAGATTACCTGCAACCTCTTGCAGCCTGAAGTAAGCTTTCCTGCTGATACTCCAATAGTACATCATGTTAGAGCTAGATGCTTACCTGAAAACATGTAGATTTTCAGGAAGGCTTTATCCAAGAAGAAAAATGAATTAGGTTCCATATTTCTGAGTAAGCATGGCATACTGAGAGCAATAATAATTTGTAGCACTAGAGGAAGTGTACCATGAAGTGATGTGCGAGCATTGCTCACTGTGACACACCACTCAAGGTTGATGAATGTTGATTACAGAGGCTGAGACATAAATAACCATGTCATGAAGCCACATAAAGAGAACTGCCTTTCATAAGTTACTTGTACATCATCATCATCACTGTTTATACTGCACTATTCCAAAAAGATCGCTCTTAGCGCACTGATATATGAAAACACCTTGGGTAAATGTGTGCAAAATTAGTACATTTGTTACAATCATGGATTTCTGTTTACTACCAGTCTACTTTAGCATATCCACACTGTTTTACTACTGGCATTTCTTTAACACATAAATACATAAGGCAAAAAACTTTTCCATGAAAGTTTCCTTGTGTCATACACTTGATTATTATGAAGTGTCCTTCATATCACAAAACGAGTACCCTGGTGCATCCAGACAATGTTTTGCGTCACCTAAGAAGTTTGCATGCATTTTATTAAAGAGTCATCGGCTTCTATTCTTTCTTTTATTCCCCCAAAAAAGCCTACAGATAACAGATACAGATAAATGGAATTTAAACAATTTGGTGCCAGGTATTTCTTCACTTTTCACATGAACTTATCAGAAATTGTCTTTCTAGTTTCATTACATCATAAAAACTATAATCTGCCAGTAAAGTTACATTCCAGATAATCTTGTGAAATCACTACATGCAGAATGCAAAGACAAAATCCAAGCACAATACGATGAAACATGAATAAAAGCAAATTTCACTGCAGGAAAAAAAGAAGATTGTGTTGTACAAACTACAGCTGCAATTCTCATTCACAGGCACTGGTGATAATACATCTTGATTGTTGACTGCAATATCAACAGTCAAATTTTATTACAGTTCTTGTTTATCAGCAGTCCTGGTGGACAAGAAGCTAGTTATTAAAAACAGGAAGACAATGAGGTGGTCACAATAAAATAATGACTTCTCTGCTGTGCACAGCTCTATCTGTGACACTCACTGTCCTTGCCTTTTTCTCATGATCATTGGACTCAGTAGCTGTGAAGCTTCATGAGAACAACATCATTCTACCCACTCCAGCTCTGTGCTAACACTAAGTATGATTCCAACTTAAACACATTCATGAACCTATTCAACAATGACAGGCACGGGTGTGAGTACTTTGCTTGTTCAGCTCTTGACAAACTAATTGGTCCTGTTTTAGTCATGTGTTATGGGGAAGAGCTGCAAGTACAAAAGAATGAGTAAATCTGTATGAGACAATGCCAAGAGGCACAGACTTGAAGAACAAAAGGGGGGAAAAGGAAAGAGAAGTTAATAAAGAAGATGAAGTAGAATAAAGGAAAGAAAACCTTTCAAACATGATGTAAAATGTCTCCTACAGTATGACTGACCCAGCCATCCTGTGTCTAAAGAGAACGAGCACTAATACTGATCAATTTAAACAGGACAAGTCAAGTCATGAATTTAGTTGCAACAGAAGACAGGTTAGACTTGACAGCAACATCAGATGCAGACCTTTTGAGCACCAACGAAAACTTTCAGTGTCCAACAATTTGTTTATAGTCTGCAGCTGATGTGGGTTTGACACAGAAATATCCTGCCCCTCCAGCAGTAGCAGAGGAGTGGGTCTGGGCTTAGTCCTCTTTTGTACATCCTGATTCCACTCCGGCAGCCAAGTCTTCACTCTAAGTCTAAGGAACCAAGCATCTGCGTTTAAGCTGAGTTGTCCCTGAGAACAACTTTGGATCACATACACATTCTGACTTCCCCAAAGAACATCTTTTTCATAGCAGGGGGATTTACTTTTTTTTTAAGGACTGGTAAATCTGAGCAAGCCAGGATTAATGTGAAAATAATATACCCATGAAAACTAAATTAAAAGAGGGTTTTTGGTTCTCTGAGCACCATGAGCACTTGCATCATAGCCAGCCAGCCTGCCCTAGGACTTTTCAGTTGCTGGTATCCTGGTATGACCCCTCAGCAGAGACTAGGTAGTCATCAAAGAAGTGATAGAGGAAGTCGAAGGTGGGTCGGCTGTTGGGTTCACGGTCCCAGCACTTGAGCATGATTTCGTAGACAGGTTCCGGGCACTCCCTGGCACGCGCCATCCGGTAGCCACGTTCCACCTGCTCCAGCACCTCGCGGTTCCCCATGCCTGCACCAAGACAAACAGCACTCGGAATGTATGGTATGATTGGAATGAATGTTGCATGGTGATGAATAGAACCCTGCATCTCCTAAATAATTAGTGGGGCAAAAGCTTTCTTTTCATTTGAGCTGCAAGCTGAGAACCAAATCAAAATGATTTATCATCTGGGCTTTTATCTTTTTTTCTTCAATGGAACAATTCTACACTCCCACTTGGTAGACAGACTGCACTGGCAATTTGAAATAAGTATTGCCTCCATTCCCTGGAAACATTTCAACTGGTATCCTCTTTGGCTGCATTGGGCTACCCCTGACTGAGCTCCAGGAGCAGAACCCAATACCCATGAGGCAGGAGTACAATAATTTTAGTGGAATTTCGAACAAGTAACCAAAAAAAAAATCTCCTGTCATAACATGATGAAAATTATTTATAAGTGTTAGTAATCCACTTATGATATCTTATTGAGTAATATAGACCCTCTTCTTTGTTTACAGTCATTGCTGATCATAAAAAGGTTGTTCATTAAAATTTGACGGAGGGGAGAAAATTGGCAAGTTTATTTTTCAGTCATTTTGCTATAACACATGAACAACTAAGTCTTCAGCAATAACATTTTGTCTGAATATACCTTACAGTGAGTTTGTATTCTGTATGAAATTTCATTAGCATAGCTTTCATAATTGCTGAGCAATGATTTATTTTCTATTAATCCGTTTTTGTCTGCCTTGTCCTCCATTCAGCCTCTGATTTTATGTTACACAAGCTTACAGCCTCATGGTAGGTTACTTTCATCAATGTAACTTCTCATTGGCCTTATGTATACCTATTTACTCTCTGGGTTGGGAGAAGCAATGTGACTTGGGAACTGATGTGAGCAACAAGAGAATCTCTCAATATCAAGTACTACTTCTGCAGTCAGAGTGACTGCAAGTTGAGGACTTCAACAAATGCAGCGAAGCCTTGATCACAGACACAAGAGAACTGTAAGTTCCGAACATACATTTTCTATGTTGGCTCAAATAAATAAGGACTATTAAAATCGGACATATTCATTCACAGTAAAGTTGAAGACATTACCACAGCAGTCAACATGTCTAAAGATAACAACATTCAAAGCACATAATAGCAATGCGGTCATTGGAACTGTGATTTCTAACTTTACAAGCCATTACTGCTTACCAGGGTAGGGGATCTGCCCTCGAGTCATGAGCTCATTCAGTAGGATGCCATAGGACCAGATGTCAGACTTGATGGTGAACCTTCCAAAGGAAGCTGCCTCTGGTGCAGTCCACTTGATTGGAAACTTGGCACCTGCAAGCAAAATCGTTCAGGTACACTATCTCACCCACCAATTTATCAACTAGTATGCAATTCTCTTTTCTGCAAGCACAAATTGTGGTTCAGGTACACTATCTCACCCACCAATTTATCAGCTAGTATGCACTTCTCTTTTCTGCAAGCACAAATTGTGGTTCAGGTACACTATCTCACCCACCAATTTATCAACTAGTATGCACTTCTCTTTTCTGCAAGCACAAATTGTGGTTCAGGTACACTATCTCACCCACCAATTTATCAGCTAGTATGCACTTCTCTTTTCTGCAAGCACAAATTGTGGTTCAGGTACACTATCTCATCCACCAATGTATCAACTAATATGTGATTCTCTCTTCTGCAAGTAAAAATTGTGGTCAAGGTAAACATTCCCATTTGTAACTAGGTAACTAGTATGCTCTTCTCTCTTCTGTAAGCACAATTTGTACTTCAGGCAAAGATTCCAACATATCAGTCTAACAACAAATATGCATATCTCTCATTTTTACAGACTTTATGAAACCTTTCCATGACGTTAGGTAAATGGTAAATACAATCTACCTATGCAGCATATGAAAATCACGTCCAACATGAAACAACCAACATGAGATTAAGTTCTTGGCTCTCTCAGTATGACAAGATGAAATGGTGGTATTGGCTTACAAGGCAATTAAGAGGCCCAAACGTTTCACTGCAGTCTTCACCAGGCACAAGAGGTAAAGCATATAACTTTTAACAGCTGAACAAAAAACTTTTCAGTAAAAAATTTGAACCAAAAAATGTAGAGACCTTTTCCTTTCCCACAAGCACACATGTATGATTAATATAAAAACCAAAGCAAAACCTCCACCTTAGCAAGTACACGTATAGAAAGGTCCTGGGCCCGTATCCAGAACGGCGATTTATCTTTTTAACACTCGATTTATCCCCTAACCCCGGGTTATCTTGATCGGTTAGATAAGGTACGCTCGTCAGAGGATCCTAGGTTGCGCTTTGCTATATATACTGGTTTCCAGCCAAGGGAGAGCAGAACAGACAGTTGGAATCGTCTGAGTTTAGAGATAAATCGGGGTTAAAATAACTCGCCGTTCTGGATACGGGCCCTGTATCTTTTAAATAAGAGCTGCCCTTGTTATAATTATTTGAAACTGACCACGAAAAAGCCAGACCTCAGTATTTTCATGTGTGGAGAAGCAAGTAGTTTTGAAATCTTCCATCTTTTCTGATTAATTTCATATAAGTATAAACAAAGTAGGGTAAAAATCATAGAGGTTATGGCTAACTTAAGATGGAGCCACGCCAGCGGCAGTTTTGAAAAAATGGCTCCTGAAGTTTTCCTATAAAGTTAGAAAGAAGTCAGGCAAAAGAATATTGATTTTGATCCACTAAAACTTATTTTTCATGCAAATTTGAGGACATTATAATTTGATCTCCCTGGCATGCATTACTGCTTAAACAAGTAACTGACACATTATGATTAATACATTTATGTGTGTAAGACCAAATTTCTTTGCAATAATAGGAGTTGGTTCCATGCTGTCAAGGTTCTTGATTATACTCGAGTATCGTGGCACGGTTGATTTTGCGTATCGGTCAGGTCGTTGGCCTTGACCCACGACCGAGTTTATGCTAAAATTAGCATGTGGTGTGACGCGACGTTAGTCGTGTTGATGTAGGAAGCTTCGAAGACGCCTCGAGCTTCGAAGATTGGGGCTGTTGGCTTTCTCATGGATAAGAAGCGAGAAAGCGAGAGGGAGGGAGAGCAGCAAGTACGACTGAGATAAGGTGAGAGCTTATCTCGTGGGACAAGCGAGCCTCGGTAGCAGAGTAAAGCTGCTAATAGTCGTTATGACAGTTATGGTATGCTGATTTTCACCACTGTGTTTTCCTCAGTGCGTAAGTAAAGTTTATTCGAAACGACCACCGGTGTCTGTCACTTCGATTTCCTAGCGCAAGCCAGGAGAATCCCCGTACATCAGAATATTGCTAGAGTGCAACACATATTTGACATATTTTAAAACAACTGTTGAAGTGTCTGGAAGTCTGCAAAAAATTAACTAACTCACTGACTCTCACTCACTCACTCACTAACTACCCAACCAGCCAACCAACCAACCAACCAACCATCCAACCAAAACCTAACCTAACCTAACCAACCAACTAGCTGACTAATTGAATGACTTAATGAATGGACAAAGGAATAAATACATTAATAAATTCATAAATACATAGATAAATACATAAACAAATATATAAACAAATTAATGAATGAGTATTATAAATGCATAAATAAATAAATAAATAGATGGATGGATGGATGGATGGATGGATGGATGGATGGATGGATGGATGGATGGATGGATGGATGGAAGGACGGATGGACTGATGGTTGGATGGTTGGATAAAGAAATAAACAAAAAAATACATTAAAAAAAATTTCCACATTGTATACCTGGGGAGCTGGGTGTGTACTCATCATCTCCTTCAGCAATGACTTTGGCAAGACCAAAGTCTGCTACCTTGACAACATTGTTTTCTCCTACAAGGACGTTTCTGGCGGCCAGATCTCTATGGATGAATCGCATCTCCTCCAGGAAGGCCATGCCACTGGCAACCTGCACAGGAACAACACAACATGCAAGCACCGACTCAAATCCCAGCAGTCTGTCTGTGTGTCTGTCTATCTGTCTGTCAGTGTGTGTGTGTGTGTGTGTGTGTGTGTGTGTGTGTGTGTGTGTGGATGTGTGTGTGTGTGGATGTGTGTGTGTGTGGATGTGTGTGTGTGTGGATGTGTGTGTGTGCATGCGTGAGTGCATGCCTGAGTGCATGTGTGTGTGTGTGTTTGTGTGTGTGTGCATGCATGCATGGGTGAGTGCATGTGTGTGTGTGCATGTCTGTCTGTCTCACAAACACCCCCCCCCCCCCTTCTGTCTGTCTGTCTGTCTGTCTGTCTGTCTGTTTCTCTCTCTCTCTCTCTCTCTCTCTCTCTCTCTCTCTCTCTCTCTCTCTCTCTCTCTCTCTCTCTCTCTCTCTCTCTCTCTCTCTAACACACACACAAGCAAACACACACACACACACAAGCAAACACACACACACACACATGCACACACACACACACACACACACACTACACAGACAGTCACGTGCCTCCTGCCTACCTGTCCAGCCATATCGATGAGCACGGCCACTGAGGCTGTGTGTCCTGCTCCCTCCCTAAGGAACTCCAGCAGACTGCCATTGGTCATCAGCTCTGTGATGATGTAAATGGGCTCCTCTTTGGAGCAGATGCCAAACAGGCACACCAGGTGCTTGTGGTGGCATGACTTCATGATCTGTGCCTCGGCCAGAAATGATTCCACACTCATGGTGCCATTCTTCAGAGTTTTGATGGCAATGTCCTTCACATTCTTCCACTTGCCTGGAAAAAAAAAAACAGAAGTAAAAGGTTAAAAATAAAAAGAGTGTGTTTGTGATAAAGAAACATACAGTTGTGAAAGTTAATAAAATGCCCACAGTACTTTAATGTGTTGACAAAATTAATTTTAGTTTAAGAAAAAACAGTTCAATATTTGACCATTTGATGAAAAGAAAATCATCTAAATCAGATAGCTACTTGCACAAACTATTTGACAACAAATGCAACTAAATATAGTTTTACAGCAATTTAAGAAAGAGATCACATATTGACAACTCCAAACACATAAGGGTTATGTTTATGTAAATTATTCATTTGGATTCCTATAAAGTTTCAGACCACTTCCAGAATACAGAAAAATGCATCATACTGCATTTTCCAAGGGGACATTTAAAAAATGAAATACAGGAATGAACAGCCACACAAGGGAAGAGGAAAAGGGAGCAACAAAGGACAGCAGAGGCCATGAAGTGATTCACACTCATTCCTTTTTTCTGCTTCCCTTCAAATCACACAAACTTCAACAGACCCTTCTTAACATTTGAGAGATAATATACAATTACTCACTTCCATTTGAGTCAAAAGAGAAAACAAATAGAAAAGATGAGGTGGAGAGACCTAGTGGTCAGTTTTGACAGAAAGGAGTCCTGCAGCTCCCACCTTTCCAAACTTCTCCGAACTGGCCTGCACCCAGTTTCTTCTCAAAGACCAAGTCTGCGCGTTCCAGCTCCCAGTCATTCTT
Organism: Theodoxus fluviatilis; assembly: GCA_034096865.1. Lineage (NCBI taxonomy): Eukaryota > Metazoa > Mollusca > Gastropoda > Cycloneritida > Neritidae > Theodoxus > Theodoxus fluviatilis. The sequence goes on from JAWQFJ010000046.1 coordinate 64,323, forward strand.
TGTCTCCTTGGAGAGATCCCAGTCCACAGCCTTGGGCTTGGGGCAGGGCGTCTTTAGTCTCTGGCACAGGCCATCGGTACCCTCTGTAAGACATTGTCAGTAACCATTGTCAATGCTTCTTGCAAACACTTAGCACTCTCTGTGAGATACTGTCAGTAAGTATTGTCAATGTCTCTTAAAGACACTCAGCATTCTCTGTAAGTTATTGTCAGTAAGCATCGTCAAAGTCTCTTGAAGACATGCAGCACTCTCTGTAAGACACTGTCAGTAAGCATTGTCAAAGTCTCTTGAAGACACTCAGCACTCTCTGTAGGACACTGTCAGTAAACATTGTCAACTCCTCTTGAAGACATTAAGCACTCTCTGTAAGACACTGTCAGTCAGCATTGTCAAAGTCTCTTGAAGACACTCAGCAATCTCTGTAAGACACTGTCAGTAAGCATTGTCAAAGTCTCTTGAAGACATTCAGCACTCTCTGTAAGACATTGTCAGTCAGCATTGTCAAAGTATCTTGAAAACACTCAGCATTCTCTGTACAATATTGTTGGTAAGCATAATCAAGACCTGTTATAGACATCCAGCACTCTGTAAAAGAGTGTCAGTAACCACAACAAGATCTATGGAAGCCATTCAACACTCTCTAGGGGATAGTGACAGCAACCATGGACAAGATCTCTCTGAAAGAGACATCTGATATGACAGCTTAAGGCATCTGACAAACTACCCACACACCAGTGCAATTTTTCATATCACTGATGTAGACCCTGATGGCTAACTGCACTCTGCAAGAGATCATATATTGTTTGGTAAAGATCTCTTGATGACGCCAGAGCTCTTCAGAAATGTAAATATACAAGCAAAAGGCCTTTGACAGTCCATCTACACATGGATGAGAGTATCTACACCTACAGTAAAGACTGCAAAGGCCATCTGCCTATTCTGCATCCATTCCCATGTAACAAGTCTTGACAGACCGCTAGCACAATTGAAGAGGACATCCATACTTAAGGTAAAGACATAATAAGCATAAAAGTAAATTGATAGTACCATGACTGTTTTCATTAACCTTTAAAGCACCAGTGTTTTATGTCATTGTTTTACCCTGAAGCCACAAATCTTTTTAAAATAATTGCTTCTAAGATACTGGTAATATTAAGAAGAGGCATTATTACTTCTTTACATAAAAAAGAACGTTATCAATTTTCTTATGTTCAGCACTCAAATTTTCCAGTACTAACAATCATTCTTCACCTAAACAACAACACACACATACAAAAATAACAACCCAGTAATTCCCTTAGCGGGCATAAATAATTAAACAGTGTGTTTATGTCACTCATTACAATGATACTCCCCATTAATTAAGAAGCTTCCACATTTTTCAGATACTGTTCTTCTCTGACAAGTTTCATCCAAACTGTGCTGGAGCATATAGCATGGAAAACCTGAACAGCGTACATGTGTGTGCTGGACACAAAGAAAGCTGTAAGGACAGAGCTTACCATACATGTGTGGGCTGGACACAAAGAAAGCTGTAAGAACAGAGCTTACCGTACATATGTGTGCTGGACACAAAGAAAGCTGTAAGAACAGAGCTTACCGTACATGTGTGGGCTGGACACAAAGAAAGCTGTAAGAACAGAGCTTACCGTACATGTGTGTGCTGGACACAAAGAAAGCTGTAAGAACAGAGCTTACCGTACATGTGTGTGCTGGACACAAAGAAAGCTGTAAGGACAAAGCTTACCTGAGTAGTGCTCCACAAGCCTGAACAAAGTGTCGAATGTCTTCCTGGCTGCTATGAAGCAGCCTCCATTGTCCATGTTCTTGATCTTGTAATGACGCACATAGCTGCCCTTATTTGCATCATGATCTCTCACAGACAGAGCATAGGCACCTGGAAACAAGCATGGAACCAAATAAAATGTGTTCCCTTTGGAATTGTAGCACATCCCAAAGATGAGTCTGCTTTTTATTCTATTTTACAAAAATACTAGCAATTTGACTTGTTCTGTTCATACATAAAAAGTATTCTATGAACATGTTTTTTGAAAATAGAAATAAAAATCTGACAAACAGTAACTTGAAGTTGAATTCCAAAGGTCTTTTGTAGGTATGCTGGAACAAAATTAGCTACGACTCATCTGCACCACTCAGAGTCAGGCTGATTCAAGTGGAGTGTTCCATCCAAAGCAAATCATTGACAATGGAAAGTCATAGACAATGACTGACTAACCTGGGCAAGTTTCACTTTCTCGAACAAGGAAAGTCCCAGTCTCCACTCCCGATGCCAGCAGTTCACGTTCTGCCTCCTTTCGAGTGACTTTGCCAAAGAACCAGCTGAAGATCATAACAATCATCACATCAGCATGGTCTCTTGGCTTTCTGGTGGTGTCTATCACATTAAACACATTTCTAACTTCAATCTCATTTTCTGACAGGCAGGATTAGCAAAAGAAGAAGCGCTTTTGATTCAACTGAAAAATGCAAGTGAAATCGGATTAGTGCATTTCATTACATTTAGGCTTACATACAGACAGGGGGTACTCTATCATCTACAAATATAAACAGCGAGAAACTGATGAATTAAATCAGAAACTCTCAATACAACAAAGACCCAGCAACAAATGTGAAGTTCAAGTTGAAGCCTTTGCTTGAGAAGCTAAATGCATTACACAAGAAATGTGTGGCAAGTGGCATTTCTCTCATACTCACTCCTGAGACTCCACAGTGTTGGAGATGGCCACGTAGTTTCTGGGGACATAGCCCTGGCTCCCATTTGGGTGTTTGGCCAGCCACCAGTCATTGTCACTGTTGAAAAAGAACTTGGATTGAAAGAGCCCTAATGAGGATGAATACAGTAATGGCTTTTATCCTAAAAGGCAAACTTCAAACTCTTGCCCCCACCCCCACCCCCCACCCACCCCACCCCCACCTCCAACATGACTGTACCTTTTCTTACTAAATTGAATTTTGAAACTAATTCTTCTAGCCAAATGAAATGTTGAGAGAGGGGCAGATGTTGATTTCTCTGTTTGATTGGAGGATGAGCCAAGACATGTTTCTTGTGGATGGACATGGGGTTTGGTCAGCAGTTCATTACTATGCATGGATTGGGTTGGGTTTTCCAGTGTGGTTGGAACAAAGAGTTGGGTCTAAATGACCAAAGCTCCCCCCCCCCCACCCCCACCCCCACCCCCCACCCCCACTCCCCACCCCCCACCCCCACCCCCACCCCCCACCCCCACCCCCCACCCCCACCCCCCACCCCCACCCCCACCCCCCACCCCCACCCCCACCCCCCACCCCCCACCCCCACCCCCCACCCCCCACCCCTAAAAAAAAAAGAGAGAAGGTGTTGTGGTTACAGTAACATGGGGAAAAAAACAAACACACTAGTAGGTCAGCCTGAACTTACTTTTTTTTAATAATATAAGTAGCCAGAATGAACATTTAATCAAGTTTCTCTTTCACTGAGAAAGCTTTTTCAAAGGTAAATAGTGGACTCCCTGAGTGCTCACAGGGCAGGGAATAAGGGACAGCATGCAGTTCTTTTTTTCACGTCTTCCAAACCCAACCCCCCCACCCACCCACCCCCCACCCCACCCCCCACCACACCAAACAAAAATTTAAAAAAGAAGTCTGGGTTGGCAGAAAAAAATAGGGTCAGTGGAATTACAGAAACCACAACACTTTTTATTCTGCCTGCCCCTGACTCTGACCCCTCTATCATCCTCTTTGGTGGCCTGGGATTGTCCCTGGCTGAGCTTCTGGAGAAGGCCCCAAAAGCCCAGTAGCCAGGGGTTCTAGCTGATGAGGGGGTACCCTGAGCAGCGCAAGCAGTGTTTTACAGATGTTACACTACACTGGAGTAGTTGTGTTCCACTACTTGTCATTGAAAGGTTTTTACCCTTCCCATGACCTCAATTGTGTGTGGTGTAAGAATGAAACAGACTTGTTTTTTAGTCTTGGGATTCATTTCATACACAGTACTGCTAGATATAGAAGAAAATTCAATTCAGTAGCAATACCAATTTTGATGACATTTTCAAATGAATACATCTCTACCTGCATGTAAACACATATTCATCTAAAGAAGCTGAACAATTTACATTTTTTCTCTTGAAATCCATACACCATTCTACAAGCTAGAGAGGCCAAACATATTTTTCCTAGGATTCCATTCTAGCCGAAGAGATTCAATTTTGTATTGATTCTTATCTCACATCTTTGGTTACTGTACTTAGAGGAAAAGATGTATATGTATAATAAATACATATGCAACTGCAAGGAGTAAAAGTGAGGGTGAAATCAAAGAAGTTACAATACTATAGATACTTATGAAACACATTTACTACAAGGCATACCATTGTAGAGAGACTATAGAAACAAAAACTGATTGCTGGAATTCAATGAACTCACGCGTCATCAAGGAGTTCCAGCTGGTCATCTTTCCTGAAGGACAACTCGTCCTGTGACCTGCCCTCATAGCCATAGAGAGCTGTCAGGATTCTGGCTCCTGTGGCGAGACAAAAACATGGCAGTAATGACTTTCAAGCATCCTGTTATATTTGTGAAAATATCCTCCAATATTGTATCAAAAACACCCCTAACAGCGCTTTTCCTTTGAGAATTTATGAGGTGGCTAAAGCTCTGTAAGTGCATGTTCTGAATTCATATTCTAGGCTGATAATTCATTAAATTTGGTCAAATGCTTTCTGGCTCCTCATTTCTCCTATGTCATGCAATGAATAGCTGTGCTTATGAAAAAATACTATGCCTTCATTACATGTCATTAGTCCGGGGCTTCATTACACATATGACTGGGATATGCCGGGCTGCCGGCAAGTCATGAGATATGATTGCAAACTTCTTTGTTTCTACTCATGCCTGTGGCAACTAGGAATGTCTGACATCCAGAGAAAAAACTGTTATGCACATTGACCATCCTCTGCTAAAGTTTAGATAGAACACCACAGCATGGTGCTCTGTTCAACTTCGGCCTCCCCTGACATTGGGGCGCTTAGGCAAACAAAGTTGTCCTAGTTAAACTAGCAGCATGGGGTCAAGAGTCATGGGGAATTTCCTACATTTGTTGACAGCAGGCTTATCTTATTTCTATACTTTTTCATGGGCACAGCAACACTCTAAATGAAATAACCAACATCTGGAGTGAGAAAATTAAAGTCATCCTAATGAAACAGTGTACAAGATTGATGTTGAACCAAATTTTACACAAACGGGTCCACTTTAATTTGTCATGTCATATACAAAGGAGCATCTGAAGATGATATGCTGTGTTCATTGCTGATGACTATGCAGTCAGCTGTTCATTTTGACAGAAGATATGAACCCCAAGCTTTTTAACACAACAAGGGCCTTCTAAGTCATTTTTTTAGCCTCTGAACACAGAGGCAATCTTTACAATCACACAAGCAAGGAACATTATCACCAGGAAACAGAACTTGTCTGTAGACTTCAAGTAAGATAGATAACAGATAAGAGTGCATATCAAAAGAAAGACAGAAAGAGAAGAAAAAAAACAGTTTGCAGAAGGTAGAGTGGCACCAGGTCACACAAACACTTCAGAACATAGTTCCCAACTGGAGATAAGCTCTGCTTAACACTCAGTGCCCTTTCTCTCTCTGACTATCTATCCATCACCATCAGCAAAACACAGTGGCCCGTGAAGTGTGGCAGCCCTGATGTTGAAAACCACTCCAAAAAGCTAGAGTCCACTTCCCCCCAAATGGCTTGAGCGAAGGACCACAGTTGGATGGAATCAAGAGCCACCACAAGCCGTGGGTCATTCAAGACAGAAAAAAGGGACCAAGCATTTTGTATCTACAAAAAGCAAAACATTACAAAGGTTTGGAAAGACAATAAACGCAACATGTTCCAAGGAAAGGGGGAAGAAATTCATCAAAGCTATCTAAATACTCAATGCAAAATAGTAAACATGTATGGTTGAAAAAGGTTAAGAGTTTAAAATTCACCAAAGTGCAGAACTTTACATAAGAGACAATCATATCAAAAGCAGTGGTTACATTGTGTCTTATGATAAACATGTTCAGAGGACTTGATACAAGGGAAAATATATATATTTCTTAAGAATTCACTATCAAGTAAGCAAGCATGAACTGTCAATTTAGAAGATTTCTCCAGATTAGCTTGTATCCACAGGAACAATATTCTGGTGGAGACTTCCAGTGATTTTAAACTTATGCTGCAAAAAAGTGGTGATTTTAGAACAGATCCCTCCTTCAGTTGTTTTGATAGGTGGGTGAGAGGAAGAAGACAGCACATAGAAAGGGAGGAAGGTAGGGAGGGAGAGAAGGGAAGAAAGAGAGAGAGAGAGAGAGAGAGAGAGAGAGAGAGAGAGAGAGAGAGAGAGAGAGACATACATGCACACGCACATGCATGCACACACACACACACACACACACACAGACACCAATAAACACATAGGCAGACAGACACACACACACACACACACACACACACACACACACACACTCGAGCTCACATACACAAACACACACACACACACACACACACACACACACACACACAAACACACACACACACACACACACACACACACAAAAACACACACACACACACACACACACACACACACAAACACACACCACACACAGGCACACAGACAGACAGACAGACAGACAGACAGACAGACAGACAGACAGACAGACAGACAGACAGACAGACAGACAGACAGACAGACAGACAGACAGACAGACAGACAGACAGACTGACTGACTGACTGACAGACAGGTGTACAAGTGCTTTTGTCTGACAGACAGACAGACAGACAGACAGACAGACAGACAGACAGACAGACAGACAGACAGACAGACAGACAGACAGACAGACAGGCAGACAGTGACACAGACAGAAGGACTGACAAAACAAACAGAATGCAGACAGATGCACATACAAACACACACACACACACACATACACAGCCAGACAAACACACACAGTCAGACAAACACACACAGCCAAACACACACAGCCAGACAAACACACATACACACAAAGACACACACAGACACACACACACAGATAGGCAGACAGACAGGCAGGCAGACAGACAGCCAGACATGAAACACACCGACAAACAGATGGACAGATGGATGGACAGAGAGACAAATGGACAGACAGAAAGACAGACCAGTCACAGAAATAAAAGGTAGACAGATAAGCAGTGTGTGGCAATGTGTACATATTTGTGATGAACAAACTTGTATGCTATTGTAATATTAGTGAACTAACCACTAGTGTGGTGCATTACACTGGGAAAAGTGCAAAACACAGACACTGAAATCACATCCTGTAACATAATCAGCCACCATGTCAGATCCAACAATACAGGCATGCTACACACATACTGCAACAGTAGCATGTTACCACAAAGTTATCATAAACATGATACACTGTGTAACAGGGTGACAAAACTTTGCTGACTTTGCTTTCTGTGCATAGGCCCTCCTAATTTCCAGACTGTCACCATGTGGTCAGTTCCGCTGCCCACTTAGCACTGTTTTTCTTTTATTGTAAACATCCTCTCCAATTCCATCCCTGCATCAGACTCTTGGACACAAATGCCTACTGAAGCCATACCCTCCCATGCCATCCTCACCTTCCTACACCTCCTTGCACTTGTACACCTTTTGTGCCACCACTCTGTTTCTTCTGGACATCTGGCCCCTCCCAAGTTCTTGGACAGCAGATGCCCACTCTGCCCCCACCCCCCCTCTTCCCAGGCATTCCTGGTACCACCCCCCATCCAGCACCCTCTCCTTCCAATGTCATGCCTTTCTCTTGACCCCTCCCCAGAACCCTGCGTTTTCCGTTTTTATGGAATAT
>JAWQFJ010000046.1:89722-144722 GCA_034096865.1 Theodoxus fluviatilis
AGGTTTGACTCTAACTCCAACCAGTTCTTGTGATTTTCGTACTCAATGACCTTACACAGCCAATACAGTCTGATAGACAGTAAACCTATTCATCGTTCATTTTGCATTCCTTTTCATGCCAAACCATGTATTCTCTTTACAGTCATTGACCTCCCTCTACGATGGCAACTCAAGCAATTAGATCACTTCTGTTACTATTCGTGGTCTCCATGACGTCACTCGCTCTGTGTGACGTCAATCCACATGATTACTTTGACCTGCTGACGTCAGCACAGGAACATCGACTGCGAGCAGGCATAGCCTGGTCTACTGACGTCAATTTTAGGAGGCAGGTAGCGGGGCTGGGGGCAGAACTAAGCAAGGGAGGAGGAGGGGTAGTAAAGAGGATGGTGGGGCTGATGGGTGCGGACCTAAGTCAGACTGGCTCCAGACTTAATGAGTCCCAACTCAACTGCTCCAGCAGCTTGCAGCTCCTGCAGCAGGCAGTGACAGCAAGAGAGGAGTGGGCGCTGCATAGTGAGTATAGATTTGAAAGAGAGCGAGAGACAGACAGACATACACACACACACACACACACACACACGCACGCACGCACGCACGCACACACACAAACACACACACACAGACACACAGACAAACACAGACAAAGAGAGAGAGACAGACAGACATACAGACAGAGAGACATACAGACAGACAGACACACAGATACACAGACAGACACACAGACACACAGACAGACAGACATAGAGACAGACAGACAGTCAGAGACACAGACAGATAAAGAGAGAGAGAGAGAGAGAGAGAGAGAGAGAGAGAGAGAGAGAGAACGAGAGAGAGAGAGAACGAGAGAGAGAGAGAACGAGAGAGAGAACGAGAGAGAGAGAGAGAGAGAGAGAGAGAGAGAGACCGAGAGAGACCGAGAGAGACAGAGACAGGCAGACAGAGACAGAGACAGACAGAGACAGACAGACAGACACACAGACAGACACACAGACAGACACACAGACACACAGACAGACAGACATAGAGACAGACAGACAGTCAGAGACACAGACAGATAGAGAGAGAGAGAGAGACAGACAGACAGACAGACATACACACAGACAGACACACAAACAGAAACACAGACACAGAGAGAGAGAGAGACACAGACAGACAGACAAACAGACAGACAGACAGCCATACACACAGACAGACACACAGACAAACACACAGACAGACACACAGACAGACACACAGACAGACACACAGACAGACACACAGACAGACACACAGACACAGAGAGACAGACAGACAGACAGACAGACAGACAGACAGACAGACAGACAGACAGACAGACAGACAGACATACACACAAACAGACACACAGACAGACACACAGACAGACACACAGACAGACACACAGACAGACACACAGACAGACACACAGACAGACACACCGACAGACACACAGACAGACACACAGACAGACACACAGACAGACAGACACACAGACAGACACACAGACAGACACACAGACAGACACACAGACAGACACACAGACAGATAGACACACAGACACACAGACACAGAGACAGACACACACACATACAGACAGACACAGACAGAGAGAGAAGAGAGAAGAGAGAGAGAGAGAGAGAGAGAGAGAGAGAGAGAGAGAGAGAGAGAGAGAGAGAGAGAGCAATTAACTGTTCGCAAGACCGCCCACCGCGCGAATCACCAGCCAATCGGCTCGATTGTATTTGTCATACATTTCCCTCGTAGTGCTTTTGAGTCAAGCGGACTGTGTTTAAAAAATGAACAAAGCTTACGCTCCAGGGAAAATAAAAACAACTGTTATCAAAACATGGGCGTGGGGTGTGTAGGTTGAACAACTGATACCCCACAAGATCGTCGCTTGAAACACGTTATGGCTGTTCAGCAGTTTTCAACGCCTTGTTAGAATAGTGTTTGTCCCAGATTCGCCTGTGGGCTGAGCAATACGAAGGGATAACTGCTTCTCCTTTGGTTTTGAATCTTTTCGTCCTCTTGTATGGTGAATTCTGTAAGTCTCAGAGAGTGAAAAAGATAAGTATCAAATCAAGCATTCTTACCTTGTCTATCCATATCAAATTTCTCTGATGATGTAACCCGTTGACCGGACTTCTCTTTAACTCCTCCTCTGCACACTCTAGGCCCTCCCCCCCCCCCCCCCCCCTTGCTCTGCACCCCTTACCCTCTGTTCCCAGTGGTGGACGCCTGGGGCAAGCCAGCCAGCGGAATGCTGCAGGGAGGGGTGCGGTGGCTGGGCTCCTTCCAGGAGTGCCTCACCATCGACTCGTCAGGGAACCAGACGTCGCCAGAGCAAACCCTGGGCCAGTACTGCCTTGCTACGGTTACCGTGAATCTGGTACGGACATAATTATCTGGTTTGTATTGCTCGTATTAGAGCTGGACCTCTTTCCACGGCTGTTTCCACTGAACTTGTGCTTATTGGTCCTGTTTGATGAAGTTCAGACTTTTGGTGACAGTTTGCTGGGATACTAGGCAGGCCTCCTTCGTCAAAAATTCATGATTTTGACTAATGTCATCCCTTTCCCTTCCTGATCTGGGCAGCCCGAGTGAAGCTAATCCCCAACCCCAACCTGCCTACAGCTTCTTCACCCCCTGACAAGCTTCAGAATTCTTAAAGATTATTTGTTATTTCATGTCAATGGCGGTGTTTTACATAATTTTTCGGTGTGTAAACGACTGCATCTGTAGCAGCCATTCAGATTGACTTTCACGTAATTCTCCGGAATGTGGTAGGGGGAAAGGGAGGAAAAGACCTTCAGAATTTTTAAAATAGGAAATCAAAGGTTTAGGAAGTAGTCCTTCGTCCGACGGAGAGAACTCTGTTAGAAACATTTGATTTCCTTGATAATCACAGGACTCCGTTACCCCCGATGTGTGGTCTCAAAATTTATTTTTTTTTAAGTCCCCTTTGAGAGTTCCCCTTTTTCACTGCAGCGTATTTCGCTTACGTACGTTGGAACTGTGTGCTTGCAGAGTGCCGCTATGCACAGAGATCTGGGATGCTTCGCCCTTCTCTAAAGCCTATTGGAAATTGATTGGAGGTTTATCTTTCTCTTTTCTTTTTGACGTGCACTGAGCCTACATTTCCCTACGATACAGAAACCGATGTTTTCAATCGTTGCAGCGCAGGCAAAGTAACTGTAATAAACTTGCACACGTCTTTTCATTTCCGGTTGACAAAGATGTGGCAGGAAAGAAGCAGATATTATTGGATACAGTCACCCCTGTTGTTGTTGTTGCTGTCGTTGTCGTCGTCGTCGTCGTCGTCGTTGCCATCATCGTTGTAGTTTATTGTTACTGAATTTTGTTTGTGTTTTTCTAGTCGCCGTCGTTGTCTCTGTCGTCGCTCGTGCTGCTGGTGCTTGACCTAATCCTTCTATTCTCGTCGTCGTTGTCGTCGTCGTTGACAAAATCTGTCGTGTAGTAACGACCATAATGTTTTCTCATAGATACTCATGCTAGAGAGGAGATCCTTTATAAATGGTATACTCCCACAATGTCATGAATCATGTCTAGGTCATCGTCTGTCTTAATGCGAGTCCAACACTAATCAATCATGCGAAATATGCGCTCGTGACTCAGACCATCAGACGTCGACTCGATGTACAACTGATGTAATTGCAATGCATGCAACTCTTCTTTCCAGCAAAACGTGCCCACTCCCATCGACATCGGTGTTTGTGTGCCAGACGTATGCAACGCCACCGAGGTCAAACTACTCCTCAAGGATGGTGAGGATGGCTGAGAGGCGTGCAATATGCCTGTTTCTATAGAATTAAATGGTAAATGCAGCTATCAAAGAAACCAACGAATCCAGAAAATATTACGCTTTAATGATAATAATTATATGGCAAATTTTGATGATTCGTCTCGCTATTTGATCATGTATTCAAGGTAAGAATTCAGTTGACATATGTGTTATTTGAGTTTTATTCACCACAACTCTAGATCTATGTTCTAGAGAACAGGTCTGAACTTCGTCTAGTACAAAGCTAACTATGTATGTAATGGTATACATGCGTACGAAGCTGTAAGCTTCTTTGAGTTCTGCAGTCAAATGACCCTGGGTATTTTTTGGCCTCTATGTTTTCAGTGATACTGGTGCTCCTGAACAAAACCGTGCCTGTCACCGCCACCTGTCAGGAGAGAGAGCTGGAGCTGGACGACACCGCTTGGATAATCATGTACGTGTCCTCGGTGGCCACGGCAGCCACTCAGATGGCGATGGTGAAGGTGGTGGTATTAACGGTGGTGGTATTAAAGGTGATGGTATTAACGGTGGTGGTATTAAAAGTGGTGGTATTAAAGGTGATGGTATTAAAGGTGGTGGTATTAAAGGTGGTGGTATTAAAGGTGGTGGTATTAAAGGTGGTGGTATTAACGGTGGTGGTATTAAAGGTGATGGTATTAACGGTGGTGGTATTAAAAGTGGTGGTATTAAAGGTGGTGGTATTAAAGGTGGTGGTATTAAAGGTGGTGATATTAAAGGTGGTGGTATTAACGGTGGTGGTATTAACGGTGGTGGTATTAAAGGTGGTGGTATTAAAGGTGGTGGTATTAAAGGTGGTGGTATTAACGGTGGTGGTATTAACGGTGGTGGTATTAACGGTGGTGGTATTGAAGGTGGTGGTATTAAAGGTGGTGGTATTACAGGAGTGGTGATGGTGGTAGCTGTACCAGTAGTGGCATCAGACGCAGTAGTAACAACAGTAGTAGTAGTAATAGTAGTAGGAGCAGCAGCAGTAGGAGCAGCAGCAACAGTAGTAGTAGTAGTTGTAGTAATGGTAGTAGTAGTAGTAGTAGTAGTAGTAGTAGTAGTAGTAGTAGTAGTAGTTGTTGTTGTTGTTGTTGTTGTAGCACCAGCAACAGAAACAGCAGTAATAGTACTTCAGATACATATGATAAGTCTTCCCCAGCGATTTTGAATACTTGTGTCTCGTAACGGACAACACACAGCTGCAAACTGAAGGTAAACGCATTGTAATCGGGGACGATTATTGTTGGCCAACGCACTTGTTATCATGTGTTGTATCCATGAGTTCACACAAGTTGTGAAGTGTTCTACATAGGAATAGTACATGATAAATACCCCTGGAACAATAATCGTAAAAAGGTACGGTGTCTTTCTGTTTAAAAACGGTCCTTATTCATGGTCAATGTTTTCGCGCATGTACGACATACATATTGGCCCGAAAATATCTTTGTACACATTTTATGTAATTTTATGTTTAGAAATGATATTTAAATCTGTGACAAACTCAGCATTGTGCTTTGAAAAGATTTTATGATTTATTTATTTTTTGGTTCAAGGTTTTCCGATATTTTAGTGTTTCCTTAGTTCATGACAAATAGGACCAACAGACAATGTCATTGCAAGGACGAACAAAAGAGGTAGAGGTAATGGGAATGGCGGGAAATCATTAAAAGCTATGATTGTCACTGGAGATAGTTCGAGATAGAACATCTCATCAAACCCAAAGAAAAACATAAACTTCAGTAGAAAAGCAATGGGTCAACTCCACCATCATGAGACACAACTAAGATAGCAGGCAGATAATGAAGTTTCTGCATTCGGAAGACAAAGGCAGAAGTCAAAGCCTGAAATGCGTTCGGAAGAGACAGGAGCTTATATCACGAAAACCTTTCTTCCCCATTTGAACCCTTCTCTCCTCCACACCAACCTGACTGAAATTCGTGGATCTCCACGTATAAGATGAACTTTTCAGATTGAAACTTAGGAAATTACAGCGATAAATTTCTGTCTCTTTTTTTCAGAGGAGTTCTATTTCTCTTTGGATGGCTGCTTATGTTTGGTACTACGTACGACGTCATAGCTGTCCAGGTTCCAAAATGGGAGCGAGAGGTTCAGCGGAAGGCTGGGGTCAACGGCGACAGCAGCATAGCAGTGGAGACCTCTGTGGCGATACCCCACGAAGGGACCCTGCTCCTCGAGGAAAAGAAAACAAAGAAAATGGCGCAGGATTCACTCTCTGGTAATACGATGGAGAACACTGCCAGAGAATATATGTCGGTGGGATGTGCCCCTCAGACTGCGTGGCCAGGGCGCAATACAATCGCTTGCAGCCCGTGGGCACGGCCTTCAAAGCGGATCCTAGGGTGGCACCCTACAGCATGTTGCTTGTTTAATTTGTACTGCCTCTCCATGACTAGGACTAAACCTGGGTACCTGTGAAGGCTGAGATGCCAAATATTATACAAGTTTGAAACTCTGCGGCCTGACTGCATTCTACCCGCGGAGTGTAGAGACGATGTTGAAATGATAGGTAGAGTGGCCCGATGACCCGGGGGTAACAAGTTTGAAGGGTTGGGAAGTTCCTGTAAATATTTTTGGAATGATAGGTAAACAAGTTTGAAGGGTTGAGAAGTTCCTGTACATATTTTTGGAATGATAGGTAAACAAGTTTGAAGGGTTGGGAAGTTCCTGTAAATATTTTTGGAATGATAGGTAAACAAGTTTGAAGGGTTGGGAAGTTCCTGTAAATATTTTTGGAATGATAGGTAAACAAGTTTGAAGGGTTGGGAAGTTCCTGTAAATATTTTTGGAATGATAGGTAAACAAGTTTGAAGGGTTGGGAAGTTCCTGTAAATATTTTTGGAATGATAGGTAAACAAGTTTGAAGGGTTGGGAAGTTCCTGTAAATAATGTTGAAATGATAGGTAGAGTGGCCCGATGACCCGGGGGTAACGAATGTGCGTTTTGAGCAACCGTCATTGGGAGTTAAATCTCAACATGAAAGCAAGCACCTTTAACTTTTTTCAGACAAACATGATTTATTACTCATTAGCTCGGATCACATAGTATAAAACTCTACGGACACAGGTCTGTTCTACCTTATGTGTACAAAAGTCTTTCAATGTGGCACTTGTATAAGGTATCATTACACCACTATAATGAACAATAAACAGCTTTTCTCGACCTTGAAATTGTTTCTTAAATATAAGCATCCAACAGCATTTTCAATGATTTACCATACAGCAACGAGAAAATATTCGCATTTTCAACGGTACAACGGACAGCACGATTACTCAATTTAAATTCTTCAAACTTTTAATGAATCAAAATACAGTTATTCATTATTTCAAAATGCAATGAATTGTATTTTATCGATTCACGCTCTAAGAAGGTTCACGAGCAAGCTACCAAAGGGGAAAATCGACAATGCGTCACACCAGAAAGCATCAAGCAGTCACACGTACTTAGCGGTTTTCTTCCCACGTCATTCCAGTCTGCTCCCGACTGCTGGTGTCCTTCTCGGTCTACACGAACGGACAGAAGCTGCTGGACACGAAACAACCTCCAGGCAGCCTGACCGCTCTCCACGGCATCCGATTCCTCTCCATGACCTGGGTCCTGCTCGGACACACACTCGCCTTCGGCATCAGCACAATCTGTGAGACTTCGGGCAGCCAGCATCCTCTTGTGGGTCGGGGGTTAAGAATGGTCGCACTGAGTTTCCCTGTTTGATTCGTAAATGGTGAATGTCCAGGGACACTTAGTCTTAATTTGCTCATGGTCAAGTGAACACTGTGATTAGGGTTATCAATGGCCTTGAATAGCACACAAAGACTGATGGGCCTTAAACTTTTCTCCATTCATCTGTCCATTCATGTGTCCGTCCGCCCGTCCATCCGTCATTAATCGTGCAGTCAGTTCATTTTGTGTCCTGCATACGATTAAAAAGCACAATCGCCAATGCAAATCATTTTTATATAAATTTATTGAAAATGATTAATACTTTTTAATGAGCTGATTTCATTCGAACACATTCTGCAAGTTTTTCGCGTCTGGTTATGACCGATGCTGTTTTGCATATATTGTGCATTATTTCGAGATATGTAGCATCTTTAAGTGATTAGCATAGAATTAGCTTTAAGGCGCCTTTTAGTATCAATTCTTCTGTCAGCCAATCGGATTATTCATTACCCATACAATGTGCACTAGTTTGTATAACTGCGCGATCCAAAATCACTTCTCGATGGGGGTTAATCTTCCTGTGACGTACTTGTTCTTTGATCAAATTAACTCGTTTAAATGTCTAGGGGAAGAACCAAAGCACGCACCTTCATTCCTCCATTCACACGCTAGATGGTAATTGTCTAAATGAAGTAATGGCAAAAACGGTATCAATTCAAAGGAAGTAGTTTAATTTTCATGAATGCATTTACCAGTGAATGGTGACTGAGCGACAAACGCTACAATAAATGCATAGAATGCAAGTAGAAAACAATCAATTCAGTTCAGCAATTTGAAGCGAGACAAGTAAAAAGAAAACAATGAAAAGAAAGATGTCTGCCCGAGCCGAGGTAATTAACTAAATGTACTTATCTGACCCTTTCGATGAAAAACGTGCAGGTGGAGAAGCACGGACCTAAACCCCACGCTCACCGCGTTAGCACCGGGGTTGGAATTGGGGGGGAAGGAGGGGGTCTGAGTGCACCGACATTGCAGCCGGTGACCCTGGAGGGAAATCACCACAGTCGATGAAGCAGCTGAAACTTGGCATTCTTTCATTCTCTCTCTCTCTCTGGCATTCCTTCTTCTTCTGCGTCGTGTCGAGGGAACTGCCTCCTACTTCACTCTTGCGTACAGACCGCCGTCACCAGCGAAGAGTTCCACCACTCTTGCGTACAGACCGCCGTCACCAGCGAAGAGTTCCACCACTCTTGCGTACAGACCGACGTCACCAGCGAAGAGTTCCACCACTCTTGCGTACAGACCGCCGTCACCAGCGAAGAGTTCCACCTACACCGAGCAGGGCGCCGATGTCACTGCTCTTACTGAAAATAAATGATATGACGCCTCGAGCATCCGGCGACACTTGTTTAAATAACTTCGCTGACGTCACCAAGTTCAGCCAGTCCAATCACTACTGTCCATCCCACCCCACTCTGACTGGTCAATTCACAAGTTGAAATTCACTGGTTGGTCGGCGCTAAAACGCCAGTGAAGTCCACTACACTGGTAACGCTTTCAAGTTATTCACATGCACAGGGGTCAATTCTGTACTGACACCGGCTCAGGGCAATGAAAAAACCTCTAAGGCTACGGCTCAGCAGACGCATAGTAAACATTTCTAATAATACTAATAACCACAAGGCATGAAAAAACGTTGTCTCGCCACACCTCCCTACCACAATGAGAAAAATGTTATAGACATGACATTTTTCACAAGTCACAATTCAAACAGTCAAAACTCTCAAACAACAGGCAGGAACACCTCAAAACTCTCACACTCCACCCATCACATTCTCTGCACAGCACCCTCCAATAAACAGCCAAACACATCAAATCTTTCTCATTCCCACACCCAGTCATTCCTCTCTCTAAATTTAGCCTTTTTTCCTCTTCCTCCAGTCAAACCATTTCCTCTCTCTGTGGCTCGCCTCTCCGAGACTCACACCACCACACGCAACCTCTCCCACCTCCATTCCTTCCTCTCCCACATCCTCCAACTCCACACCAGTCTTCCCACAAGACTCATGCTCAACTTCCGCACACCTCCTCTTCCTCCGGGTGGAACACATCAACACCCCACTCTCAGTCTCATCTTTCAACTTCTCCCTCCTCTTCCGGGTGGAACACATCAACACCCTCCTCTCAGACTCATTCTCAACTTCCATCTCTTCCTCTCTCACACACTTGTCCTCTCCCTCCACCTTCACCATTGACACTTCTCTGTCTCCATCCCTGACTCTGTCTCTGTCCCTGACTACGTCTCTGTCCTTGACTACGTCTCTGTCCCTGACTACGTCTCTGTCCCTGACTACGTCTCTGTCCCTGACTACGTCTCTGTCCTTGACCCCGTCTCCGACTCTGACCCTGTCTCCGACTCTGACCCTGTCCTCGACTCTGACCCTGTCCTCGACTCTGACCCTGTCTCCGACTCTGACCCTGTCCTCGACTATGACTCTGTCAATTCCCACTCTCTCCAACGAACGACAAGCAACCATCTCACACTGACTCTCTTCAGCAACAACCTCCTCACACCGACTCTCCTCAGCAACAACCTCCTCACACCGACTCTCCTCAGCAACAACAACCTCCTCACACCGACTCTCCTCAGCAACAACCTCCTCAGCAACAACAACCTCCTCAGCAACAACAACCTCCTCAACAACAGCAACCTCAACAACAACAACTTCCTCACACTGACTCTCCTCCTCATACTTCTCAGCAGCCTCCCTGGCTCTCTCTCTCTCTGCCTCCTGCTCCAACTTTTTGTCTTCATATGCCTTTATCCTCTCTCTGAATGCCTTGCTCTTCTCCCTCCACTCCCTGTCTTTTCTCTCCCTCTCTTCCTCTTCAGCTCTCTCTCTCTCTCCTTGCTCAGCCCAAAATCTCTCCCATTTCTCCCTTATCACTGTTCTTCTGAACTTGAACAGGATATCTCGCAATTCACCTTCAGTAGCCCCCTCGCCTGCACTCAACCCTAACTCCCTTATCACAAACTTCAAAGTTGACCCTTTCAACAAGCAGATCAACTCAATTGGCAATTCTACTTCACCCATTGTAAGGATTTGCTAGCTCCACACACTACTGAACTCAGCAAAACTTCAAACAGCAGTAACTGCACGCTTTCCAGCAAGTCAAAACAAGGTCACACAGTGCAGCAAGGCATGCAAGCAACAAGGTGAATCAAAAGCAAAAATGGCAGTTCAGGTCATGTCACAACACTCTCGCTCAAGGCACAGACACTCCAAATTTAACTGTGAAACATGAATTCAGATTTACTTTACTTTTGCATTTCGTTCAAATTATCCCGAGACGAAGACCCCAAATGTGACGTACTTGTTCTTTGATCAAATTAACTCGTTTAAATGTCTAGGGGAAGAACCAAAGCACGCACCTTCATTCCTCCATTCACACGCTAGATGGTAATTGTCTAAATGAAGTAATGGCAAAAACGGTATCAATTCAAAGGAAGTAGTTTAATTTTCATGAATGCATTTACCAGTGAATGGTGACTGAGCGACAAACGCTACAATAAATGCATAGAATGCAAGTAGAAAACAATCAATTCAGTTCAGCAATTTGAAGCGAGACAAGTAAAAAGAAAACAATGAAAAGAAAGATGTCTGCCCGAGCCGAGGTAATTAACTAAATGTACTTATCTGACCCTTTCGATGAAAAACGTGCAGGTGGAGAAGCACGGACCTAAACCCCACGCTCACCGCGTTAGCACCGGGGTTGGAATTGGGGGGAAGGAGGGGGTCTGAGTGCACCGACATTGCAGCCGGTGACCCTGGAGGGAAATCACCACAGTCGATGAAGCAGCTGAAACTTGGCATTCTTTCATTCTCTCTCTCTCTCTGGCATTCCTTCTTCTTCTGCGTCGTGTCGAGGGAACTGCCTCCTACTTCACTCTTGCGTACAGACCGCCGTCACCAGCGAAGAGTTCCACCACTCTTGCGTACAGACCGCCGTCACCAGCGAAGAGTTCCACCACTCTTGCGTACAGACCGACGTCACCAGCGAAGAGTTCCACCACTCTTGCGTACAGACCGCCGTCACCAGCGAAGAGTTCCACCTACACCGAGCAGGGCGCCGATGTCACTGCTCTTACTGAAAATAAATGATATGACGCCTCGAGCATCCGGCGACACTTGTTTAAATAACTTCGCTGACGTCACCAAGTTCAGCCAGTCCAATCACTACTGTCCATCCCACCCCACTCTGACTGGTCAATTCACAAGTTGAAATTCACTGGTTGGTCGGCGCTAAAACGCCAGTGAAGTCCACTACACTGGTAACGCTTTCAAGTTATTCACATGCACAGGGGTCAATTCTGTACTGACACCGGCTCAGGGCAATGAAAAAACCTCTAAGGCTACGGCTCAGCAGACGCATAGTAAACATTTCTAATAATACTAATAACCACAAGGCATGAAAAAACGTTGTCTCGCCACAACATGTTACAAAACTACACAAAAAATAAAAACAGGGGGCTTGAACCGCCACAGGCAGGAAGATCACCAATTTACGTTTTGCTGATGACATTGATGGATTAGCAGGAAGTGAAGAGGAGCTGACTAGTCTTGTCGAGCACCTGGACAAGACCTCACAGGCATATGGCATGGAGATCAGCGCCGAGAAGACCAAGGTGATGACGAACAACCCTCGGGGCTTCAAAATGGAAATCAAAGTGAAGGGCCAAAAACTGGAAGCTGTGAACAACTTCAAATACCTGGGATCTATTGTGACTGATAAAGGGTCCAAACCAGAGATACTGTCCAGGATAGCACGAACAACAGCAGCATTGGCAAAGTTGAAGCCAATATGGCATGACAGAAATATCACTCTCGTGTCAAGATCAGGCTCATGCGCACGCTGGCCATCTCCATATTCTTGTATGCATGCAAGTCCTGGACACTCACATCTGAACTACAGAGACGGATACAAGCCCTGGAAATGAGATGCTACCGCAAGATTCTGAACATCTCATACAAAGACCATGTCACGAATGAGGAAGTCAGCAACAGGATCAGGAGAGCATTTGGACAGTACAAAGACCTGCACTCAATCATGTAAAGCAGAAAGTTGAAGTGGTACGGTCACGTGTCAAGAGGCAGTGGGCTGGCCCAGACCATCCTGCCAGGTACCGTACCAGGTGGGAGAAGGAGAGGCAGGCAGAGAAAGAGGTGGGAAGACAACATCAAAGAGTGGACAGGCTTGACCTTTGCTGACTAACAGCGAGCCACAGAGGATAGAGATCGATGGAGGAAGATTGTCCGAAAGTCATCAGTGGTGCCTCAACAACCCATCTCAGGGTGAGACTGAACTGAACTGAACTAACTGCCCATTACCGCCCACCTTGCTCAATCCTGTATGGCCCATAGCCACCCACCCCATGTGGCTGTAACTTGACTGATTTTTTTCTACAAATTGCATAATCCTTACAGGACTGGGGAATGAAACATGTGAATGACTTACACTAGTTACAGGGCCTTAAGACACTAACACTGTCACATGGAGGGGTAGGAGCATCCTAAATGTTCACCAAGTTTACTCATTCACACAGATAGATTACACGCATGGACAGAGAATTATGACTCACGTTTGCAACAGGTATGGATTTAGAATTCACAATTTGAAGAGAACGTGACAGGACATAGTACCTTTCAGCATTACACTGACATTAAATGCTTTCATCATTCATGCGGTCAGGTCCTGTAAAGTTCTTCAGTAAAGAACATTTTCAGTGAAGCAGAGGCAACATTTATGGCATAAGTTTTATGTCCCCAAACCTCTGGTTTCCCAGTTCCCGATTGTAGGACAACACCAGCCTGCATTTGCATCGTTGTGCAAGATGGAAGAAGTAGCCAATATTTCACATCTTCACTACAGGAAACGATTGTTGGATGAGGACAAGCGTGAGTTGCTGAGGTACCAAGAGATGTACCTGCCAGATGGTGACCTTTACTCTGGGGGCAAAGGTCGCATGCGGCGTTTTGCATGGCGAAATATGGGTGAGTGGGTAGTTGTGCTGCCTGGTAAGACTGCATAAACTTTTTTGGTTTTTGATTATCCTTTAATTCCTCTTGTAAGATGGCCAGCATGGATGAAGAGGTTAGCATTTTGAATTGAGATATATATAAGCAATAATTATGGTTTTAACTATAACTGCTGCTAAAGTTTTTTTACTGTGTCTGGAATTTTAATTGATAGTTATTAACAATTAGTAGTATAGTGGAATTCAGGTTGTTTACTATGGAAAATGTTGCATGTGTGTGTGTGTGTGTTTGTGTGCTGTATTCTGTATGGTAATTACTCTGCAGGATTGCTATCAACCCAGAGATGCAATAAGCTTGATGAAGAGCATATGTTGCTGGAGGGAGCAAAATACCATGATAAGGCCAAAAAAAAAATATGGTGTGGTTACGGTAACCCGACCTACCCTATTCTGGGGCGCCGACCCTACATCTTTTTATTGAAAATGTTGAAGTTTTTTTTAATATCAAAGTTGTGGGTTGAGGGCTGGGCTGTCAAGTCCCTGAGCGCTGAGCCGCCGACGTGAAGCTGGGGAGGGGGGGGGGGGAGGGGGGGGTTCTACGTGACGGTCAAAAGTTCAGTTCGACGCTCAGCGCTGAACCGCCAGCATAAAGCGGGGTGTGTATGTGTGTGTGTGTGGGGGGGGGGGTTTCTTCGTGACGGTCAAAAGTTCAGTTCCAGGCTTTGAAAAATCGTAGTTTTTCCCTGACGATCGTAGCATCGTAGCAAGCACGGCGAAATCGTAGCATGCTACGCCTAAATCGTAGCACTTGGCAGCTCTGGTGATGTGACCACGTGCAAAGCAGATGGGGATGGGTTTGAGTTGGCTTGGGTTTGACTGTTGGAGAGGTCGGGGACACGTTTTTGAACTGAAGGCGATACATTTCAAATGTGAAGTTTTTCAAGCCGAGAGTGAGGAAGATGAAGAGGATGATCAACATGCAGTGCTCACAAGTTCATGATGCATTTCAATTACATCTGGTTCACGTTAGGGGCACCGATGGTTGGTCACATGATACTGACACTAGCAGGACAGACAATCTCATATCAGCCATACAGACCTGTTTACCTATACGATTTTGGCGTATTTTTTACGCCTAACTATTGAAAATACGACTACTACGACTTGTGTGGAAAAATAGGACAATCGTGAAATCGAAAAATACGACAATGGTGAAATCAAAAGGTTTTTTTTTCCCCGTGAAGTTTTGATCCACAATTTACTTTTCCTGCTGCTGGAAGCAGTCTCCCACTCTTCGAGTTTTGTTTTGACAAGAGCTCTTCATCGGACATTTGTGTAATATGGGTTGACAACACTGTTGTGACTGCATGGTGTTCCCAGAGGGCTGTTTAGTTTAGCTACAGAATGCTGGGGTAAGAAGTGGGTCAAGCAATCTTAAAAAAACATTTGCAGGGAGGATACCTGAGCCCGCCTCTCTGTTTCACTTCTCTCTCCCTCTCTCTCTCTCTCTCTCTCTCTGTCTCTCTCTCTCTCTAAGTCTCTGTCTCTCTCTCTCTGTCTCTCTCTCTCTCTAAGTCTCTGTCTCTCTCTCTCTCTCTCTCTCTCTCTCTCTCTCTGTCTCTCTCTCTCTCTAAGTCTCTGTCTCTCTCTCTCTGTCTCTCTCTCTCTCTAAGTCTCTGTCTCTGTCTCTCTCTCTCTCTCTCTCTCTCTCTCTCTCTCTCTCTCTGTCTCTCTCTCTCTCTAAGTCTCTGTCTCTCTCTCTGTCTCTCTCTCTCTCTAAGTCTCTGTCTCTGTCTCTCTCTCTCTGTCTCTCTCTCTGTCTCTCTCTCTCTCTCTCTCTCTCTCTCTGTCTCTCTCTCTCTCTCTCTGTCTCTCTCTCTCTCTCTCTCTCTCTCTGTCTCTCTCTCTCTCTCTCTCTGTCTCTCTCTCTCTGTCTCTGTCTCTCTCTCTCTGTCTCTGTCTCTCTCTGTCTCTCTCTCTGTCTCTCTCTCTCTCTCTGTCTCTCTCTCTCTCTAAGTCTCTGTCTCTGTCTCTCTCTCTCTGTCTCTCTCTCTGTCTCTCTCTCTGTCTCTCTCTCTCTCTCTGTCTCTCTAAGTCTCTGTCTCTCTCTCTCTGTCTGTCTGTCTCTCTCTCTCTCTCTGTCTCTCTGTCTGTCTCTGTCTCTCTCTCTGTCTCTCTGTCTGTCTCTCTGTCTCTCTCTCTCTCTAAGTCTCTGTCTCTCTCTCTGTCTGTCTCTCTCTCTGTCTGTCTCTCTCTCTCTGTCTCTCTCTCTCTAAGTCTCTGTCTCTCTCTCTATCTGTCTCTCTGTCTCTCTCTCTGTCTCTCTCTCTCTCTCTCTCTCTCTCTCTCTCTCTCTCTCTCTCTCTCTCTCTCTCTCTCTCTCTCTCTCTCTCTCTCTCGTAGAATATGAGATTTCGGGAAACTGCAGCAGTGTTCATAAACGAGAATGATTCCCAAGTGAAAATACATAGAGCAAAGAGGCCAAAATCAGTTCAGGCGCGCTGCGGGATGCAGCGGTCAAGGGGGAGATAACTCTTCACTTGCATTGCCTCTTTGTTTGCAAATCAAAAGCTGCATTTTTGAAATTGTCGGTCCGCGCAAAAAATACGCACAGTTTTAAAAAAATACGCATATCTGAACCAGTGAGTACGCTGAGGCAAAATTTGGGGTACCCAGGTCTGGCCATATCTTCACTGGTAAGTCAATGCTTTTCTTTACATAAATTTTCCAAGAGAAGTTAAGTCAAAATTGTTCAAAGTCGAGTAGGTTTAATTTGGTTTCCACGAGAAATAAAAAGTTATAAAAAAAAAAAGTTATTGCCGACCTACCTACCCTATTTTTTTTGGCTATGTTACCTTAACCACACCAATTTATTTTTTTGGCCTAAAGAGGATGATATGAAGTAATAGGAAGAAACAGTTGGTTACTGCATAGTGTTGGTCTGAGATCTTTGTAGATTGATGCATATTCAAAATCTGTTTTTAATTTTAATAAATTATATCAAATTTATTGTTTGTGTTTAATGTTATCTCAATGATAAATGATTGCAAGAAGTAGTGGCAAGTTGAGGAGAACTTGTAGCATAACAGCTTGGTGAAATATATTTTTTTAAGAGTCAGTTTTGCATGGTGAATGCAAGATGGGTTATGTGTATTGTTAACGAAAAAGAGAAGTGTTCATTGACTGTAAACTCTGTAGTTGTATCAATATTAACAGTATTGTACTGATGTTAGCTGCAGTGAATCATTTGCAACACTGCAGATAACAGCTCCCAGAAGGATATGTTTGAAGATCAATGTTAGCAGTGTTGTACTGATGTTAGCTACAGTGAATCATTTGAAACACTGCAGATAACAGCTCCCAGAAGGACATGTTTGAAGATCAATGTTAGCAGTGTTGTACTGATGTTAGCTACAGTGAATCATTTGAAACACTGCAGATAACAGCTCCCAGAAGGACATGTTTGAAGATCAATGTTAGCAGTGTTGTACTGATGTTAGCTACAGTGAATCATTTGGAACACTGCAGATGACAGCTCCCAGAAGGACATGTTTGAAGATCAATGTTAGCAGTGTTGTACTGATGTTAGCTGCAATGAATCATTTGGAACACTGCAGATAACAGCTCCCAGAAGGACATGTTTGAAGATCAATGTTAGCAGTGTTGTACTGATGTTAGCTACAGTGAATCATTTGCAACACTGCAGATAACAGCTCCCAGAAGGACATGTTTGAAGATCAATGTTAGCAGTGTTGTACTGATGTTAGCTACAATGAATCATTTGAAACACTGCAGATAACAGCTCCCAGAAGGACATGTTTGAAGATCAATGTTAGCAGTGTTGTACTGATGTTAGCTACAGTGAATCATTTGCAACACTGCAGATAACAGCTCCCAGAAGGACATGTTTGAAGATCAATGTTAGCAGTGTTGTACTGATGTTAGCTACAGTGAATCATTTGGAACACTGCAGATGACAGCTCCCAGAAGGACATGATTGAAGATCAATGTTAGCAGTGTTGTACTGATGTCAGCTACAGTGAATCATTTGGAACACTGCAGATGACAGCTCCCAGAAGGACATGATTGAAGATCAATGTTAGCAGTGTTGTACTGATGTCAGCTACAGTGAATCATTTGGAATTGGACCACTGCAGATGACAGTTCCCAGAAGGACATGATTGAAGATCAATGTTAGCAGTGTTGTACTGATGTTAGCTCCAGTGAATCATTTGGAACACTGCAGATGACAGCTCCCAGAAGGACATGTTTGAAGATCAATGTTAGCAGTGTTGTACTGATGTTAGCTACAGTGAATCATTTGGAACACTGCAGATGACAGTTCCCAGAAGGACATGTTTGAAGACTCGGAGGAGGAAGACCAGTCACATGAAGATCCAGAGGAGCTGGCTTGGAGAAAGGAGCGCTTTGAGCGACAGAAGTTCCTAAAGGAGCACGAGGTGAGTGCAGCTGCTGTGCTTTCTTTCAGTTGAGAGAGTGCTGGGGCCCAGGGAACTGTTATCATAGATCACCACTGCATGTCAGTAGAAGGTTTTTGTAAAAACTTTTTGATTTCATACAGTTAATAAGGTTTGTTTTTGTTTGTTGAACTCTTTTGTCTCAAACTTTTCTGTAGAAGCTATGATCGAGTTAGAATAGTTTCTAGAATGGATTTAAGGTCCATTTCTTCATGAAATCATCAATATCCAGGCTTATCAGTTATTGGTTTATAGCTGAAGGTTCTGAGGAAACCAAAGATGTCATTAGATTACAAACTTGCAAAACTGTACAGCATTCCAATGCCCAGATTTGGGGTGGGAGTGTGTATGTTTCATTTTCAGATGGTCACCCTGTTGAAGCAGACCATATGTTTGACTAGGTTCTAAATCATGAGGCGTGTTCAGGAGTACTCAGCGCTGCATGAGCGCTTCCTGTTGGCAATTGAGCGCTCTTTGCCTATCCTGCACACCTAAGATGTAGTGCAGCGCTTCACTTGTTAAAGGGGAGGTAAATCTTCTGCGCCCCATGTCGTGTTGATAGACGTGAAGAAAGTTTTTTCTTTGCCACAGACATCGTTTATGCGTGTTTAAATGTATTCTGCATGAATACAGTCCACTACTGTGTCATCCTTACTTGCCATTACTCGCACATACAGAGCGCTTGGGGCAAATAAAGCCCGTTCCAGTCACAAAATGATGCTTCTGAGGGTTATTTTACGCATCGACGGCCAGTGCGGGATCAAAGACGCCATTTTGAATGTGATGCAAAATCGCCTGCATCACGTCGGATTGGTGATTCAAAGCGCTGCTCAGCGCTGAATGAATCACGCCCAAAAATTGCCGTTCAGGAGTGAATCACATGCAGCGCTGAGCAGCGCTTTGAATCGCTGCGCCTCCTGAACAAGCCTCTAGTGAACAATGACACAAATGTTGATAGATTTTGCTTTTTCTGTGTGCCAGCAACCAGAGTCTGAGGAGCAGAGCGAGGGTGGAGTCAAGCTTCAGAAATTTGGTCAGGCCTTCCTCCACAACTCCAGTAAGTTTGCAGCTCCAGCCCAGCTGCAGTGCAGTTTGCCTCCCTCCATCTGTTGCGGTCCTGGGACCTGATTCTCCCCTCTGTCTCACTGCCTCATCACCATCTTCATCATCTCTGTTTTCTTCTCCTATTTCCTCTGCTCCCTGTGGGTTTGGGGGTAAGAATAGACCCACTGCATCTCCCTCCCAGATTTGTAAAATACAAATAATTAAGGAAATTGAAGCTGTTTACTAATCAAATCAAATGATTTTAGTGATTGACCATATATAGTCTATAAAGGCTATACACGGCTGTAAAAATGAGCCTTTCAGGGACTGTTTAGTTTAGCCGCATCCGCCATATTGATAGCCTAGTTTCCCTCTTGGCTGGTGGGACAAGAAGTAGGTCAGGCAATGCCCAGCCGCTTTCCCTCTTTGTTTCCTAGTGATGAGAGCATCAGAATGAATAATTTTCTACAAGTTTGGCTCACCTGTACTCCTCATTTATAGTTTTTCTGTGAGACTGTGCAAGGACTACGCTACAGATCTTCAAAATATTCATGGAATTACTGTGAATACTAATGAGTGACATCCTCTTGCAGATAGCATATAGATGGAGCTTCAGTATATCATTAGACTTTCCCGTCATTTGCTCCTGCAGAATACTTGTAACAGTTAAGCTACTCAGTGTACAAAGATGTTGTTTTAAAACCATGTTTCATGTCGGAATATCAACATCATTGATAAGAAGAGTACTCGACATGCTTTCCTGAATGTTGCAAATGCAACTGTTCTCGCTGAAGAAACAAACAAAAGGACAAAAACTCAATGTTGATATGTGTAGTGCCAAGGATTTTAAATTTGACTACAAAAGGACCGAGAATAACTTTGATTTCTATGAAAAATATACAGTCCATTTCCTAAGTTTTCCTGTGTTGCTACCAGAGTGCATAACAGACAGTAGCCTGGAAAATTACATTTTCATGGTCTTCAAGGAAGTCTAAATGATAATTAGGTAAGTGACACCACTGCATGACTTATTGATAGTTTCATTGCACAAAGTAGCTTTACTCTAGAAATTAGCATGTTTTCTGCATAAGTTGTCAACGATGAAGAATTTTCCCCTTCAGGTCAAATATCATCACTGCAAACTGTTGTAACTCATGACACAAAAGTAGCATGCAACAATTCATCACCAATGCTGCATATACTGTATTTGATATCATTTGAAAGAGTATTCTTCGAGCTATTGAATGATCCCATCAGAATTTGTCTACTTTGTTGCGTACACGCAAATGAAGAAAGCAATGTATACGGGGGGGGGGGGGGGGGGGGGGGGGGGAGGAGACAAGCCAAGCCAGGGACAAGAGATAGAGCTGTATCAGGTTACACCCAGCCACGGCAGGCAGGAAATTCCCAGCCAGGGCCTCCCAACTAAAGAGGTCCCTCTGGCACAGCCATGCATAGACTGTGAAACTCCATTCATCATTCATTTTTCTACTTTTTGACTCACATGCGAAGCAAAAGTGAGTCTATGTACTCACCCGTGTCGTCCGTCCAACTTTAACGTTGGATTTTTCTCGGAGACTATTAAGTCTATCAACACCCAATTTGGCATGATGGTGTATGATGACAAGGCCTCAAAAAACATACATAGTGACTTGTCCTTGCTTCAAGGTCAAGGTCGCAGGGGCCATAAATGTTGTCTAAAAAACAGTCATTTTTCACATTTTCTCAATTTTCTCTGAAGTTTTTGAGATTGGATACCTGACCTATATATGGTATATAGGGCAAAGTAATCCCTATCTTTTGATACCAGTTTGGTTGACCTTGCTTCAAGGTCAAGGTCACAGGAGCTCTTCAAAGTTGGATTGTATACATATTTTGAAGTGACCTTGACCCTGAACTATGGAAGATAACTGTTTCAAACTGAATAATTATTTGGGGCACATGTTATACTTTCATCATGAGACACATTTGGTCACATACCATCAAGGTCAAGGTCACTTTGACCCTTATGAAATGTGACCAAAATGGGGTAGTGAACCACTAAACGTGACTATATCTCATGGTAGAAAGTGCCAATAAGCACCATTGTGCTTCCTATGTCTTGAATTAACAGCTTTGTGTTGCATGACCTTGGATGACCTTGACCTTGGGTCAAGGTCACATTTATTTTGGTAGGAAAAATGTGTAAAGCATTTCTTAGTGTATGATGTCATTGGTAGGTTTAGTTGTTTGACCTTGACCTTGACGGTCACCTGAAGGTCAAGGTCATATAAAGGTCAAGGTCAAGCATGTGAGTCGTATGGGCTTTGCCCTTCTTGTTGTCCTTGTTGTTATCACCATCAATTATCATCATCACCACCACCACCACTTGTATTGGCATTTCAGGCACATTGTATCAATGTCTCATATGTGCATTTCTTTATCCCAGCGGCCTTCAGGTCATTGAAACAGAAAGCCAAAGGTGCACCCTCGAGGGAAGACAAGCAGATGACTCCACCCAAGAAGGTACAGCCTTTGAGTTCTTCAGTCACTGTCCATGTATGAACTTAGAGAGGGTTTGACCCCTGTATGAACAGAGTTTGACCTCTGTATGAACTTAGGGTTTGACCCCTGTATGAACTTAGAAAGGGTTTGACCCCTGTATGAACTTAGGGTTTGACCCCTGCATGAACTTAGGGTTTGACCCCTGTATGAACTTAGGGTTTGACCCCTGTATGAACTTAGGGTTTGACCCCTGTATGAACTTAGGGTTTGACCCCTGTATGAACTTAGAGAGGGTTTGACCCCTGTATGAACTTAGGGTTTGACCCCTGTATGAACTTAGAGAGGGTTTGACCCCTGTATGAACTTAGAGAGGGTTTGACCCCTGTGTGAACTTAGAGAGGGTTTGACCCCTGTATGAACTTAGAGAGCGTTTGACCCCTGTATGAACTTAGAGAGGGTTTGACCCCTGTATGAACTTAGAGAGGGGTTGACCCCTGTGTGAACTTAGAGAGTGTTTGACCCCTGTATGAACTTAGAGAGGGTTTGACCCCTGTATGAACTTAGAGAGGGTTTGACCCCTGTATGAACTTAGAGAGGGTTTGACCCCTGTATGAACTTAGAGAGGGTTTGACCCCTGTATGAACTTAGAGAGGGTTTGACCCCTGTATGAACTTAGAGAGGGTTTGACTCCTGTATGAACTTAGAGAGGGTTTGACCCCTGTATGAACTTAGAGAGGGTTTGACCCCTGCTTGAAATAAGAGAGAACTTGACCCCTGTATGAAATTAGAGAGGGGTTTGACCCCTGCTTGAAGTTGAAATAAGAGAGGGCTTGACCCTTGTATGAAATTAGAGAGGGTTTGTCCTCTGAATGAAATTAAGGTTTGACCCCAGGCAAGAGGAGGCAGTTGTCAGTTGCTGAATTAAAATCTAAATCAGATAAAGGTTTGGGTGGTCTTTTTTTAATGCTTGTCTCCAGTTAGCACCAAACCTTCTACCCACACCACCATGTTGAGCTTTTCTCAGTTTGCTTTGTATGTATTTTGGATGTGAAAATTTTTTTTTACAAATTGCTTTGTGTGACCTTAATTAGGTAAAATTGTTCTCCACACTGCAAATAGATGACAAAAACCTTTTAGATGTTTTGTTTTGGTGTCATTTGCCCCCTTACTATGTCATTTACACTGTATCTGACATGTTTGTGGTGGACAGATATGTAGTGGTGAAGTATTTGCAAAAATCTAGGTATGTCCACTTATGCATGCATGTCTGTGAATTCAATGAAAGCAAACTAACAAATAAGTCTTTTAATAATAAATACTGTCAACTTATTCTCACAAACGTTGTACTGAGGCTGAGCATTTCAGACTGGTCATTTTGTCCCTTGTTGATTTGTCAACAACATTTATAACAGTGAATTCTTTCTGATTTGTCCTGATTTCCATCGTTTCTGAGCAGGTTAACATAACTGAAGAATTATAAAGTTTTGGAGTATCTCTTTTCTTCTTCATTTACAGGGGCAGCTGGCCAAAGGCTCTCTCCTGTCCCGAGGCAGGGAGCACCTGAATCGATTGGCTGAAATCACCAAGGCCCCCACCAATCAGAGCAAAGCCAGTGCCTCGGGCAACTTTGTTTTCCAAGTTCTCTCCCCTTCTAAGCAGTCTGTGGATGTAGAGGTTTGTGTCTCGGTTGTGCTTGCAGCCTTTGCTTCCTGTGTGTATGTGTGTACATGCTTGCATACACGCATGTGTGTATGTGCTTGCAAACATGCATGTGTGTACATGCTTGCATACATGCAAATGCGTTTGTGCTTGCACACAGGCAAATGTGTACATGCTTGCATACACGCAAGTATGAGTGCAGGGGTGAGTTTGCTGGGGGTTGTCTGCAAAAGGTGTGAATGCAGCTTGTGTGTGTGCATAAATGTATGTGAATGGTGTGCGTGTGTATATGTGTTAGGCTTCTGTGTATGCTTGCAGATGTGTGCAGATGAATAATAGGTGGATGAAAATCAGGGAGATTGCATGCGTGAGTATGAGTTTTGCCTGTATGCATACCTGATAATCCTCCGCATGTGTGTGTGGGTGCACGCACATGTGCATGTGTGTGTGTGTATGTGGTCGTGTGTGTGTGTGTGTGTGTGTGCATGCCATTGCATTAAAGGACACCTTATGTATGTGTTCATTTGCTGTTGAACTGCATATCTATTTGCCAATATTATGTAATTATCATAAATTTAGGGTCTTGTGTCTTTTAATCATCGTATGATATACACTGGTCCTCTGTAGGGTAAGCCAGGCACTGACTATGCAGTCACCCTAAACAGCCAAAGATTATGAAGATATGGAGAGGACAGTCAGAAAAGATCTCAGTCATTCTGCATGGCTTTCACAAAGTTGCATAAATGGAATGAAAACATGGTAGGTTTGCCTTTTTAAAATTTATTTTACAAACCTTTCTACCAAGGATCATTTAGTAAGAGTTGTGTACCAGTTTTATGCTGGGTACCAAAGTCACAGAATGAATACAAGTACAGCTGTCATTACACAAAGAAAACTTCTGCATTGTTCTCTGCAAAACCCCATTGTGGCATGAAAACTCCTACTGTGCACCCAAAAAAATCTGCAGTTCACATTGTGAATCCAGGGATTATTGTGCAAACTGTATTTTTACTACAAAAGAGTAAAGTTTTTAAAAAGTTTTCAAATTATTTGCACCTAGCATTTGAGTTGTGTTACTTTCTTTCATCGCATTATTTTTTTAAACAGCAAAACTTTATTTGACTGGCAGAAAATTGTTTCTGTTTATAAAAAAACTGAGTTATGCAGTCTTGCGTTCCACAGGCACCACAGTCCCAACCAGAAGTCAAGAAGAGGATCGCTCATGAACCCCCTGCCAAGAAGCCCAAGCTGGAAACCCCAAGGCTGGATCGGCAGAGCAGCCTCTTCAGTTCCTTGGAGAAAAGGAAGACCTTCAGTCTTTGAAGACACGCAAACCTAGCTCTGGCCAAGGAGAAGCACAGATGATATTCTATTTGCTGCTGAATCCAGTACCTTAATAGTTGCTCACTGAGATCTCAATTGCATGATTGCATAAACATTTTGAGCTTGGACTTGCTGTAAATTTGGACGGTTAAGGCACTGCCAGGGGTAGCTCCACATAACGGAAGGGAAAATCCACTTACACCTTGAACACAAGGATCAATTAAGACATAATAATGAAATATGTTGACAGCAGAACAATGTATGAATCATCTTAATTTAATCAGTGGTTTGTGAGCACTTTACTGATCCCAGCTGTTACACGCTGGGGAAAACAAGTATCCAAGCTGTGTCTTTGGGTATTGCAACTTTAAAACACCTGCCCCGAGTTGCATAGACTCAGCGCTTGTAAGCGCTGGACAGCGCTTGCGGCGTGAAACGGCTTGTTCAGGACGCAAAGCGCTGCATGTGATTCGGCGCTTTGCAGTGCTGCGCCTCCTGAACAAGCCGTTTCACGGCGCAAGCGCAATCCAGCGCTTACAAGCATTGAGTCTATGCAACTCGGGGCAGCTTGTTGACACTTGTTTTTCTCAATATGGATAGCTCAGTTGTTCTCAAAGGAAAGTTCTGTGCTGTCAATGGGAATTCTGTATGGTGCGACTTATACCTTAATTTCAGCATACTGAATTTTGCAAATGATTTTATCATCTACTAATTGATAAAGTGTTGGTATCTTGGGTATCTAGTTTTACTTGATGCAATTCTTTAAAGTTTGGCTGTCATCTTGAACTTCTGTACTGACGCTTTGCTCCTGTAGCTAAGATATTTTATAGTTGCAATGCATACTTTCCATTTGATTAATTCACATTCACACCGGGCTCCAGAGTACTTAGGGAGTGGCTACTGAGCAAGTTACAGTTTAGCAGTAGAGGCTGGCGCAACTACACAATGTGAGAGATTAGACTGGATCATGGAGCAGCAGTGTTTACTCACTGTGTCTATCACACAAGATAAAATTACTGAGACCAGAATGTATTGGACTAAGCAATCTTGCATGAAGAATCTAAGGATAAAAAGTAAAGGTATGGTTTTATATAGCTACTTGTCACTTGTGTGAGACTCGGACCACTTTACACTTTACTCCGTTATCACTGGGCCACATAATTAATCTTTCCTATATAATACAAGTGGAGTTGCATTTCTGGATGCTGCAAAGTACTGCCTTACAGTCTCAAATTTATAGTAAGGCCATTTTTGCCTTTAAAAATACTCCAACTACCTCAACTGCCAATGCAAGTGCAAACTTGGATCGGTCAGAAATAGGAAAAATGTGAATGTGAAATGTACTTGAAGATCAACACAACCGCAAGCATTATTGCAAGAGCATAGCAACAGAAATAAAAATTAAGTTTCAGATGATGAAACTGTTTATCACATTTTTGTGACTGCACTCCACTAAACACTTACACACATGAGGAGAGATCTTGGGAAGAAAGTTGTCCGATGCCTGTTTATAGATTGGAGAAGTGAGCAGAGGTGGGATGATAGCATGCCAACCATAAAATGTTCAAAACTTTCTGCCATTCACTACATGTTTGACTGTCTGCGCCTTTGTGGTTGAGGTTTGCCTGGTCAGGATAGTGTGTGCCTGCACATCACAACTGCTTATCAGGGGTAGAGGTTATTTTTGCATTCATTATGTAGCTGTGTGTTGAAAGGCAGCCTTGCTCTTGTTGTTTCGTCATGATCATAGTTTTATCTGGTGTGCTTGATCATTTTTACCTTGAATGTTATGAATTGCCACTTGTGCCACGACTTTTTTGTGATGTGAAGAAGTTGCTGTGAAAGTGTTGTATATAGATCTGTTGCAAAAGTGCCTAAATCCACAATGGAATAAGATTTTTTTTTTTCATTGGGTTTTTTAAATTTGTATCCATGATTCAAAATTCAACTTTTATTAAGTGCATGTGGGTTGTGCACCTCAGACGAAAGACATTTATGCTCAAGATCAAATGCAATGTGGAATTTAGCATGTGTACATTGTTGTGTAGAGTATTTATTTGTAATACATCATGCTGTGTACATACTATACTTTGTGGAAATAAAATTTCGTTTTGTGCATTTTGCTCTGATATTGTTAAAATTATTTGAGAGGTTCTGAGAATCACAAAATACAGCAAGAACCATTGCTTGCATCCTGTCAGTCAGTTCATAGTTTTTCCATATCATGTAGCATTCCTTAATGCAGGCACACAAACATGAACACTGCTTTTAATGCTTGGCAATTCAGGAGAGACGGACTGATGGGGCTCGGGGGAACTGGCTTCCATTAAATCATAAAGGTTCTAATTGGAATGCGACAGTGCCTTTTGTCATTCACATAAATCTTTATTTGCACCATGCAATGTGTTGATGGCATCAAATGCACACCTATTAATTAGTGGATTTTAGTGGCTAACATCGAAAACTGTCAGTGAAGATTGAACATCTGTAAACTGCTCTATTGGGCATCCGAAATTCTCGTTAAGTGGGTGGGACAATTAATTGTTGGCCTGTGCAGCACAGTTGCAGGACATACATGGGCACTCTCATCCACGTAGCCCTCACTCCCCTGGTATTACAAACTGCAAGACATCTCATTTTTGTGCCTTTCCCATGAACTCCAGTACAGGTCATGCTCCAAGGCATTTGGAACTTGGATTACAGAAACTTCATGGCACATTGCACAGCATTCAACCTGAGATGCTGTCAGCTTGATCAGCTTTGGACTTGATGGCACCTTTACCTGAGAGCTGCCACAACTTAAAAACCTGATCCCTTTATCTTTTGGAAGAAGACTCACCTTTTTTATTCATTCCCAAGCTTTGAATGATCTACAGTGCACATGGGTTGATGACTCGGGCATCCCAAATGAACACACTGCCACACCCAAACCATCAAAATGATTGGAACATCTGTCCAGCAGCCATGATTCACAGGTTGGATCTCGTCAAATCACTGACCTATTGTTTGTTCTTGTTATAATGATTTAAATCACTCAGTTGTTTATTGGTCCTGGTTGTCGGAATGTGCCTCTATTCCAATTACTAATCAGAAGCCTAAGAAAACCATGGCAGTTGAAATGAGGTATCTTAGTGCCTGATTCAAATTTCCACAAACCATGACACAGCGATACTAATAATAATAATAATAATAATGTGTGGATTTATAGAGCACCTTATCATGAGTTAAGACATGCTCAAGGCGCATACATACACAACCATTACAATATACAATAACAATCAATCACCTCAAGCACAACTTAATAAACTTAATAACATAAGAATCAGACATTCACTTCAGACATTCGACAAACTGATGTACAGCGTCACCACTTAACCATGAAACTGGGGAGAGGGGAGGAGAGACAGGGGGGTGGTAGGGGGCCTAGGCAAGCTAGTACAAAGAGAACAGTGAGGGGAGGAAGATGAAGAAATTTAGACAGGATCAGGGAATGATTTCAAGAAGAGGTGAGTTTTGAGAGCAGAGCGAAAGGTCGAGGGAGAAGTAGAGAGACGAACAGAGGCGGGGAGGTCATTCCAGATAGAGGGAGCCTGATAAAAGAAAGAGCGTTCACCAAATTTTGTTTTAACTGGAGGGTCCTCCGGGAAGCTGAGGATTTTTGTGTCTGCGGAAGAGCGTAGCTGCCTAGCGGGTGTGTAGGTGCGCATGGGTTTAGAGAGATATTGAGGAAGAGATTCAGCGAAGTAATGGTAGCAAAGACAGGCAATCTTGTATTGGACTCTAGCACTAATGGGCAACCAGTGGAGATACCACCTCTCTGAAAGTCGTTGTCCATAGAAACATTTGAGCAAATGCAGTGCGTGGCATTTCAGTTTTCATGAAATTGGTTGGATCTGTATTATTATACTAAAATCATGGGCTACTACGAACAACAAGCTAACTTGCTCCAAGGTAACATGCAGTACAGAACAAAATGATATAGTACAAACTTGAACTTGAAAATTCTATGAGGTAGGCTGTGTAGCCTTTACATAGTTCCTAGTGCTAGACTTGCATGCCTGGCGGCTAGTATACAGTCTAGGTGCAGCAGGTTGGGTTATACATAGTAGGGCTGTCTTTCCAGAAGTAGTCTATCCTAGTCTTGAATTTGTCGACAGTGTTCGCAGATACTGCGTCTTCAGGAAGACTGTTCCAGGTGTTGACGACTCTCTGAGAGAAGTAGTTGACTCTCACGTTTAGTCTGCATTGGTCTTTGGGGAGTTTGAGAGAGTGGCCTCTGGTTTCTCTGCTGTTGGTTGGCTCAAAGCGAGGTCTATCTGCGTCATACAGTCCATGCACTGTATACTTGTATACGTCTATCATATATATCTCCTCTGAGACGTCGGTGCTCCAGACTGGGAAGTTTTAGGGCCTTCAATCTCTCACTGCAGGACTTGTCTTTCAGACCTGGGATTAGCTTGGTTGCTCTGCGTTGTACGGCCTCTACTTCAGCACAAAGCGTCTTGTGTTGTGGTTGCCACACTGAGTGACCATATTCGAGTGTGGGTCGGACTAGGCACTTGTACAGTTGGATGAACATATCTTCCGTCAGATAGTCGAACGTTCTTCTGATGATACCCACTACTTTGTTGGCCTTTGCAGTGGTTATTCCGACATGCGTTTTGAATGTTAGTCCACTGTCAATATGAACGCCCACGTCTCTCTCCACTTCGCTCTCTTGCAATTCAACGCTGAAGCAAAGATTATAGCAAAGATCCTATACACGTTGATTATAGGTTACCTATAATCTTTGGCTGGTCAACATCACCCCTCTTCCCTCTCATGACGTACTTGGCCTCCGATATAATAAACATTACATTTTATTTTCATACTGTGTCATCCCCCAAAATTGAAACTTCCGTAGCACTCGAAGTCAAACAGCAAATTAACTCATTTCTCAGATTAACTCGGGAAAGGGAAATGCTATCCCGGCCACTTAAAAGGGAGACAACTGTATGTCGCGGCATTACTGTTCATAGTTATGTTCCTTGATTTCGATCACGTAACACGAGCTACTACTCTCTCAGTGACCGTCTGTGTCAAATGCAAGGTCACGGAAAAAGCCAGCGTGTAAAGTTCAAGGCAAAGCAGATAATTGGTGGTGGTGGTCATGTGTTCTCTAATATGTTTTATCTCGTTGCCATGTCCCTCTGGAAGTCCTCATTCCAACCTGAACTTCGCTCTCTGTTGGCAGAAGTGATTCCAGGGCAGGCTGTAGGGCTGCGACTCAACAAACATTCGTAGGTAAGAGAGTCTCGCAGAGGTGGTGAGCGAATGAATGGACTGAATTAATAATATCCGAATATTGGCACGCACGTCGAATGCTATACCACATTGCGGCCGACACCAACCGATAAAGACGCGTACTTTCTATATCGAGCTTGTGTGCTGTGACAGTGTGAGTGAGTGCACTGATTCTTCTTTCCCCGTTCTTTTACCTTAATTTTCTCAACAACACGTAAACATCGCAGTGACTGTCATGCGGTAGCATTGATTTCATGTAGCATTATAGAAGCAAACTTATTTGGCTTTGAAACGCGCAGCATTTGTTAGTCATGAAAACATGTCAACACAGTTTTACTTGCCGTGACTTGGTCTTGAAGTCAATTTGCCCACTACTTGCTTCCACGCAGGTAGCTGAAGTGATCGACGAATGCCATGCATCTGGAGGAGTTGAGATCGGGAGAGAGGGAGGCAGCGCGGGATGACGGCAGTCCTCCAGGACCACCTGACTGGCTCGACCAAAACCGCTTTGAACGAGGACGCAAGTTCTTCCGAGAGAATTCATTCAGTCACATGATGGCCATGTTCTTCTCACTGGTGGCAGGACTCAGTGTTTCTAATCTCCTGGAACCCCTGGTCTTTACCCAGCAGTCGGATCAACCTCGAAAAGCCATGTTCCGCTACCTGTCCACCTTCTACCACGTTGCTCTCTGGCATTACAGGGATATCTGGGACCAACCCGATGGTCGGGCATACAGATCACTGCAGACTGTCCGTAAGATGCACAACACTGTTAGAAAGAACATGGAAAAGGCAGAGAGCCGTAGCATGGACTCAGATCCCAGGCGTGTGTCACAGTATGACATGTCTCTGGTTCAGTGTGGGTTCATGGGCAGCATCATCATGTATCCAGGAGCTTTTGGAGCTCGCTACACTCGTGAAAACCTGGAGGACTATGTGTACTTTTGGCATGTCATTGGATATGAGCTGGGCATTTCAGAAGACAACAACATCTGTGCCCAGGGTCTAGATTCAGCTCTTGCCATTTGCAAAGAGATTGAGAGAGACATTTTGAAGCCTGCCCTTGCCCATCCTCCCAAGCACTTCAAACCTATGGCCTCTGCTGTCATTGATGGGGTCAATCTTATGTTCAAATTTTTGCCATTCAAAATCCTGACCCTTCAGTCTGTTTTGTGCTTTGGATATGACATCTTGGGTGTGGATCAAAAACATTGGCCCAAAATGTCTTTGGGTGACTACATAAGAAACTTGGTCTTGAAGTCTGTTCTACTTTTGGTGTACTATGTTTCCATTGTCAGAAGGTGCTTAAACAAAATGACTGCCATGATAGTGGATGCCCCTATATTTACTGCCTCCTCTTCCACTGATTCCTGAATTCAACATGCAAACCACATTGTTTCTTAATTAAACAAACAAACTAATGGATGAACTTTGATTTAAAAGTTGTTTTTAAAAAATTAAACAAAGGTATTTTTGGACTGTAAGTTGGAACAGGATTTTTTAATATAATGGTAGAGCAGTAATACGTAATGAGAGGTTCAAATACCAACCCACCCCCTACCGCCCTCAACCCCTCAATGCACCCACCTACCCCAATCCCTCTCTCTATATTTCATGCACCCTACCTGATTTAAAATACAGATTGCTTTTGGGATAAATGAGTTTTTCATTTGGGTGGTCTTTTTCTTTTAGTCTAGCAAGCATCTTCCAGGTTGTAACAACGGAAAGAGAATGATAATGATATCACGATAATGTTGCTGATCCACTTGCTAGACTATGTGTATGCCCTGACATCCTTCACTAACTAGTATGTGCATATGTGTGTGTTTGGAAGTGCATGCATTTGTGCTCATGCAAGAGCAGGTGTGTTTACATGCATTTAAGTCAATCTCATTGATGAATGTGCTCATGTATTTGCCAGCACAGGCATACAGCTATTGTACCTGCTCTGATACTTTTATAAGTCCTCAAGTTCATGTGAAGTCAAATTTTTACTGCAGTAAACCTGGTGTTTAGCACTGAATGTTTACTTGAGCATACCTCAATCTTTTGTTGATGAAAAAGACTGAAACAAGCAAACTTGAAGTTTTATGTGATCTATGAAGTGTTATAGCTACTAATGATAAATGTGTTGTCTGTTGATGTGTTGGTGTTTGAAGTAGTTCTAAGTCCAGAGGAAACTTTACTGCTCTTAGATCTCAGTTCACACTGATTCTCGGATAATTTGTGCTTCTTGGTTTGTTTTGTAAATGCAACAGGGTGACAGCCTCACTAGTCAAAGTTTAAGTTCTGTCCAAGTGGGTGCCTTGTAGAACTGTAGTGACCATAGAGGAAGAATAACTGCCTTATTGTTTGCAGCTTAACCCTTTAGATCATGCTCTCCCAATGGCCCTGCAAGTTTGAACATGCCTTTGAGTTGACACAGGCTATTTAAAAAAGAGAGAGGGTGGGGTGGGGTGGTTAATTTTGCATCATAATTAGATATATGCAAATTAAAAAATCATATTTATTGACCAATGCCTCTCAAGTTTAACATAAGGCTAGAGCCACTTCATGTTCCCTTTACCAGCTGGAACCCTTGGCTGCTGGGCTTGCTCCAGTAGCTGTGGTCATGATTGATACATCAAGGTAAATGCTTTGTTGTTGATATTGATAAATATGCCAGCTTTTCTCCCTGTGAAATTCCGAGTCATGCTGTATACTCGAGTACACACACCATTTCAGATGCTCAATTTGAATGGAAGAACTAATGGGTCTCATTGATGACATCTTGTTTGATAAGCAGTCCTGTGTGGCTCATGTTCTTCACTGTAGCAAGCTTTTCCTGTTCTAGTTCTTTATCTGAATGAACAATGCCCTCTTCTTATCAGGTTGAAGCAGCACGTTATTAAGTTTATCAGAATTCAGGCATTTATCCATTGTTTCACATCTTCTGACTGGGCCTCAATGTGTATGTGCGCATGCGTGTGTGTGCGAGTGATTGTGAGTTTTACGTGCATGTACATGTATGTATTTGAAATATAAAGTAATCAAGCACCCTACTGTCACAGTTGGTTTATTTCTCATCTAAATGCAACAAAACGAGTATTATTCACTTTCTCATGATATGGCTGACACACACCATTGATAAATAATTATCAAAAATGGGAATGTAAAGTCATCTCTGAATACAAGATCCTAAATATAAAGAATTGTTCTTAGGTCGTCTTCCACATCTACAAGCAAGATCTACATACAGCAAGATGCCAATTTGTTGGTTAAGGAGAAAGTGTCAAAGAAATAATTTTTTTATCCATTTTGAGAGAGAGAAAAAAGTACAAATGTAACAAAATCATACAAAATAAAAAGAAATGGCCTGATCGAGTGAAGTAAAATGTGCAACAATCAGTGGGACAGTGGTTCTATGAGTATCTTACTCCATCAATGAGCAGAAATTTCACAACGATATGCAGTACACAACCTCAGGGGCTCCTCTAAGTATAGGTGGGATTTCTTACCACACAAAAGACTGAATCAGTGTGCTATGATTGAATCTAACAATGACCAGCTTCAAAGGATTACACATCAAAAGGAACAAACAAGATGCCTCCGTCTTTAACAAAGACAGGGACTTAAAATAATCTTGTGAATTACACCTGCTTAATAAAATGCAACCAGTTTTTGTAAATGAGATTCTCTCCTCAACTGCAAGCCTGCAATAACCACCTTTACACAAGCACAACAGCATGGACACGGCTAAAACATAACATGTACAAATATAAGTCTACCACTACAAGCCTACAACACCATGAACAAAAACGAAGTGCAGGAATCATCTTTTCCTGGCCCAAACTGGAGTTGTTCTCAGCAGTTGTTCCATACTGATCACAAAGTTTCCACTAACTATGCCATAATAGTTCAATATGACACATTTGAAATAGAATCGACTGTCATGGTCAAAATATAATTTGTTTTATTTTGGAGGGCATGTGTTCAGTGTCAAAATACTCATTTTCCAACACATTTCAAGCATTTTATATTTGAAGCATGTCAGTGAGATGCAAATTCAAAGACATGTATTTCTTAATATGCAGGTGTGTTTTATTTGTCTGTGCACTTCTGAATAATACCCCTAAGGCAGAGGAGTTTTTGTACCTTTCAGGGTTTGACAGCAAGTCCTTCCCCTTCATGTCAGCCCCAGCATCCACACTGACTCATTCCCATCTTATGACATGGAGTTGTAAAAGGCATGTCAGGTCTATGAAGGGGACCGCACTGCTGTTGCACATCACTTCCTTTTTCTTTTTGAAGTCCTGTTTGTTTGCAAGTTATGATATTGTCTAGAATATGCAGTCCTCATGGGGGAAATATGTGACGAGCCACGACAAAACCAGTGCTAAGTCCATTTTTGGACAAAATGGGGTTTTAATACTTTTGAATTCTGCATTCATTTCTGTTTGTTTTGATATAAGAATGAACAATGTGAGTTAATTAGAATAGGAGTTACAGGCATTTCAAGTTGGGTACTGAAGCAGCGGTCATTTTGAAAAAACGGTCTCAGAAGATTTACTCTCTTCAGACATTAAACACCTTAGCAACGGTATTTCAAACTCCGTTTCCAAAAATAGCTGACCTTATTTTTCTTCGACATCCACAGAGCGGGAATGCCGAGAGAGCGGCCTTTCTAACGGTATATAACATGAAGGGGTTCTGCAAGGGTTTAGGTGTGTTTATTGCGGCTAAAATGAGGCAATTAACGCTAATTACAGGGAGCTTTTGAAACAATACATAACACAAAAGTCTTTATTTTACCATCAAAATATAATTCTTCAAAATGTTTCCTTTACTGGCATGATAGTTTGAACCATGTAGAATCTATTTTCATCAAAAAGTGAAAATCACCCAGAGTGACCCTCCCTGCCTTTTTTCAGTTGTAGCGCAAAATAGTGCCGCGCGACTTAGCACTGGTTTTGTCGTGGCTCGTCACATATATCAAAAGGAGCAGTATTGTAGGTTTAGGTGCACATGATATGGTAGGGTCACTTTTTGGGGGTGTATTTGTCTTACAAGAAATAATAACCGTAGCTGATATCATCCTCAGCAGACTCGGGTCATTCCCTTTTGATTCAGTTTGGGTATCAGCACCATCAGCACTAGCAATCTGCACTCAACACAGAGCAGATCTATTCAAAGTCTGAAAAGTCACAGAGTTTACATGAGAAATTAATATTTTTTTTAAATAAGTAGCATCCAAGTAAAGATGTAGATTCCTTGGGAGTAAGCCACAGCACTTCAATTTGAAGAACATTCACAGAATAAAGTATAGACCTATAACAGCTGCATAACAAGTATATATTCAACCAACAAGGTGCACGTACACTAATTACACAAAAGTTATGTTCACTGTGCACTAACCAGCAAATCAATCTTGCATTAAAAAACTATTCTCATTAATGCAATAATCATTCATGAAATATCAAGGATACTAATGCCCTCAGTGATGCACAACACAATCAAGATCTAGCATGTCTCTAAATCTCAGTA
This sequence comes from Theodoxus fluviatilis, assembly GCA_034096865.1. Classification (NCBI taxonomy): domain Eukaryota; kingdom Metazoa; phylum Mollusca; class Gastropoda; order Cycloneritida; family Neritidae; genus Theodoxus; species Theodoxus fluviatilis. The sequence continues at coordinate 125,043 of JAWQFJ010000046.1, forward strand.
CAATATTGCACCATGCCCAATTAAAGAAATGACCATTAACTGTAGCTGTGTAGCTAGAAACTCCCTAAGGAGCGAAGCAGAAGACGGTCTTCAGAGGAAGAGCCCCCGTCGCCAAGTGTTTCAGCCCTATAATCTTCCTTACACTCTTGGGGGGTGGGCCACACCTGGACTGACCTCCAGGTGTCCGTCTTTCTGCCTCTGTACAAATTGCCTATGCACTACTAAAGGACAAAAAAAACAACCCCAAAACTGTCCACTAAATACTATCTTCAATAGAGGGGAAGATCAAAAGCTAAAAGGAAAAACAATTCGAGACATTAATGTCCTATCAATTAAGGCATCTTTGTGTGGTTACAGGACTGTAAACACACTGTCTGCATTTATGCCCTCTTCACAAGGCCATTTATTTCACAAAAACGTGTCCGACCCTGTAGGGACTTGGGGTCTTGCCAGATTTTCCATTCGTAGCGACACCAAATACAGCGCCTCAAACTTGCATGACAAGCATCCATAGACTAAAATGTCACCAATAGTGACAACGAGGACAAATAAAATGCAAAGTGTAAGAATGTAGAATCTACACCAGCCTGTAACATTTTCATGCCATTTAGGTCAAACCAGAGTGGCCTGCTGCAGAGATCGAGATTTATTCTGCAGTTGCATCAAGAGGCTACACAGCCTCTGAAGACTTCGTCAATAAATCAATGCATGATCCTAAACATAGATGGCACACTCTAAAGCATGAAGGGTACTGAGGTATGGATTACAAATGTGAAAATAAAGGTGAAGATGACAAAGAAGGAAGAAAGAGGGGGAGGAAGTTGAGGAGGGGGAGGAAGTTGAGGAGGGGGAGGAAGTTGAGGAGGGGGAGGAGACATCAGTGATGATACCAATAGCAATCATGACCATGACAACGAAACAGGTGGCATGATAACATTCTGCACAAGAAATTGTTTTCATAAACCTGCAATGCATGATCTTGAGAAAAATCATAGAAATGAGGGTTGCAAAACGGTGGGCCTGTGTAAAAGAAATGAGGGGGAAAAGCCACTACGCAAAATTCAATCTTAGAGGTGGTTGAACATGAGTGGATCACACAATGAAGCTCCACTCCTTGTATTATCAACAACAGTGGCAAAACAATGATTGAGCGAGATGACACACATCAAGTGACCAATTGAGATTCAGGTGTGAAGACAACCTCCTGACCTTCTCAAACATGTTCTTTCCTTTCCACCTCAGCATGGATCCCAATGCAATGATTTCAACACTTCGTCACAGGGAATGCACATACACCTACTGTATGTCCATGACTTTTCCATTCCTGCTCTATTACTCACAAACTTCAAGCCCCAAACACAACCTCAATCCCCATCCACATGCCTGGCTATAAACGCTGAAAGCCAGGTTTGTGGCTGAAGTGCTGCTATAAACGCTGAAAGCCAGGTTTGTGGCTGAAGTGCTGCTAGAAACGCTGAAAGCCAGGTTTGTGGCTGAAGTGCTGCTAGAAACGCTGAAAGCCAGGGTTGTGGCTGCAGTGCTGCTAGAAACGCTGAAAGCCAGGGTTGTGGCTGCAGTGCTGCTAGAAACGCTGAAAGCCAGGGTTGTGGCTGCAGTGCTGCTAGAAACGCTGAAAGCCAGGGTTGTGGCTGGAGTGCTGGGAGGTGGCAGCGCGGTCCCACATTACGAACACCAGCAGGAGCACCAAACCCACAAATATGCCACCCACAGCTGCCCCTGCTGGCTGCACTTCAGCGTAGCGTGCCAGCATGTGGTTCCGCCAGCTCACATAAATGGACTGCTCACATGGTGGAAGTCGATGTCCACCAGACCCATCCTGTATGTCTGCAAAGAAGGCCAAGTTTTAACATTCTGTTTCATGGTAGTAGTGTTATGGAATTTAGTATGGTATTATTTTGAGAGAAAAAAATGCTTTAACAACTGAATGGATAAAAGAATTACATGAGCAATCTACCAAAGGGTCTATTACTGCCAAATACCTCAGGCATATAAAACTGATCAAAATCACGAATATACACTTCTCAGTGTTGAAATTAGCAGAATTAAGCAACGGCTTTACAACTGTGTAAATCAAGACATGATATCCCTTGCTTCACATGTCACAACATCACTGAAGCTTACCATCCAATACCACCAACTATCAGTCCACAGGTTAAAAGAGTTGTAAACACTACAACTGCCCATCAAGCTGCTCCAACTGACCATGTGTGGCAGGCACCACCTCCACCGAGAGCTTGAGGCTGTGTGAAGGGGAGACAGAGATGTTACAGTGAGCTCTGGAGGCGAAATACAGGTGCGTGGCAGTGGACAGATGGTAGGTGATGGTCTTCGTCTCGTTCCCTGCTGCCTCACTCCCAACCTCCTTCGCCCCAGTGAAGTTACATTGGGAGTAGTGCTCCTACAAAAACGAGAGATAAATCAATCTGAAGATTTTTGCATCCACAAAGTTTTCACCTCTGTTCCATATATCACTGGAACCACAGCTGTCATTGTGTAGACGTGTGTACATAGTAAATTGCTTTAGATCTTTCTCCCCTTAGTTTTAAAAACAGATCTTTAAGGGCTCAGTTACACCTGAAATTTTGAAAAAAAAATCACTTATTTTTGTTTTACTTAGTCTTTGAGTGTTTTATGTAGCAAAATGAATATATTTTCACACAGTCTTCCTTTTTTAATAAATATAAACTTTTAAAATATAATTTTCTTAGTGAGGGGGGTCTGAATGCTAGAGACGCCATTTTCTCCCCCAACTGTCGATTTTCAGGCTGACAGCATTCGCACAAAAATAATAAGCTACTCCCTATTCAAGGGACATAATGTATGCTCCCTGCAAACAACCACTTCCGAAGAAGAACTGGTTGCAGTGGAGGGAGTTTCTTACATGGCAGGTGGATATTAAACAAGCAGAGGCCAGCCACTGTGAGTAGATTTGTTTTTTGGCCGTCACCATGGATTTTGACGGCCACTTTTTTGTCCGAATAATACACTATTCGACCACTTTGGACAGCATAGCTTTTTTGTTTTTTAAGATATTGACCTAAAACTTTGTGTGTATTCTACTTACACATAGGGCTGGCTTGTGATCCTCAATTTTAAGTCTGTGTACTCTACTTTTTTAATTAGAGGGATGTGCATCAATTGAATTTTTTTTTTTAAGTGTCGGACCGGCCCCATCACTAAATTGATAAAATTACCCACCAGCAACTGTATTTGAGGTTCACAAGCCAGATACAAGTCTTGTCTGTAGATTTGTAGAGTTTTTTTCTGTTCAGTTGACTGTGTGTGAAGATATTTTTTCCAACATGACCTTACCGTTCATTCGGCGCGTTCCGTTAAACTTTTTTTATTTAATTAATTTATCATATCTTTGCAAACATTTTATTGCTTAAAACTGTAAATCAGACCTGGGTACCCCAAATTTTGCCTCAGCGTACTCACTGGTTCAGATATGCGTAATTTTTTTAAACTGTGCGTATTTTTTGCGCGGACCGACAATTTCAAAAATGCAGCTTTTGGTTTGCATACAAAGAGGCAATGCAAGTGAAGAGTTAACTCCCCCTTGACCGCTGAATCCGGCTGTTTAGTTGAAGCGAAACTATGTATCTCTACAGGAGAACACTGGTCACGTAGGCATCCCGCAGTGCGCCTGAACTGATTTTGGCCTCTTTGTTCTATGTATTTTCGCTTGGGAATCATTCTCGTTTATTTACACTGCTGCAGTTTCCCGAAATCTCATATTCTACGCTCGCGATCGCTTGCGCTGTGTCTACATGCCATTGGATATCTGTGCTTCGTTTGGACTAAACTAGAATTTCCACAACGTTCATTTGTTGGGTACTTCTGGAGTACGTTTATTGACATCTTTGCAGCTGTATACAGTATTTGTTTGTTTTCCCGGTTTCTCGAAAGCAGATTCAGCTTATGATCGAGTGTGCCCAACGCATCATGTTACAAGCGTCATAATGGAGAGAGACGAGAGAGAGAGAGAGAGAGAGAGAGAGAGAGAGAGAGAGAGAGAGAGAGAGAGAGAGAGAGAGAGAGAGAGAGAGAGAGACAGAGACAGAGAGAGACAGAGACAGAGAGAGACAGAGACAGAGAGAGACAGAGAGAGAGAGAGAGAGAGAGAGACAGAGAGAGAGAGAGAGAGAGAGAGAGACAGAGAGAGATAGAGAGACAGAGAGAGAGAGAGAGAGAGAGAGAGAGACAGAGAGAGATAGAGAGACAGAGAGAGAGAGACAGAGAGAGATAGAGAGACAGAGAGAGAGAGACAGAGAGTTAGAGTGAGAGAGAGAGAGTGAATCAGAGAGGCGTTAGGTATCCTCCCTGCAAATGTTATTTCAAGATTGCCTGACCCACTTCTTACCCCAGCATCCTGTAGCAGTGCAGCTCAACTAAACAGCCCTCTGGGAACAGCAGTGCAGTCACAACAGTGTTGTCAACACATGTTACACAAATGTCCGATGAAGAGCTCTTGTCAAAACAAAACTCGGAACAGTACGAGACTGCTTCCAGCCGCAGGAAAATTAAATTGTGGATCGGAACTTCACGGGAAAAAAAACCTTTTGATTTCACGAATGTCGTATTTTTCGATTTCACGATTGTCGTATTTTTTCACACAAGTCGTAGTAGTCGTATTTTCAATAGTTTGGCATAAAAAATACCCCAAAATCATATAGGTAAACAGGTCTGGTAAATAATACAGAAGTACAACTAATAACCTTTCCATAGGCCAAGTTTGAACACAATCCATCAGTATTTAGCTGTTGTGGTAGTGGACACAAAACTGACCCCCGGTTTAGGTGTAACTGAGCCCTTAACTTGAAAAAGCTCTAAATAAATGAAACTAACTGCAAACATCATCACAACACTGTCATATTGTGAAACAAACTGAGACGGTGAGAGTGCTCACCTTGGAGGCCATCAGGAGCACCGAGTCCCCATCTGCGTACGTGAAGGTGAGTGTGTCGCCAACCAAAGCTTTGATGTCTCGCAGGGGGACAGCATCAGTGGACCAGTCCCCATGGCCTGATCCCACTATGGTGTTCTGCAGAGCAACCACAATACAATAAATGCTACAAAATACAGTGCAGCACAATGCAATACCAGTTCAACACCACAGCACACTATGCTACACTGCACTACACTACACTACACTACACTACACTATACTACATTGGAGAGGACCAGTCCCACAGGCCAGTCTCAACTAAGGTGTTGTGTAGGGTTAGGGTTAGGCACAACTGAGATGCTTTCAGGCTGAACATTGTAGTGGTAGGCCTGCAGAGGTATAATGATGATGTTTATCATGAGGTTAGTCATTGTTGCCCCAAAGGTGTAATATTTCAGAGTAGGACATTTTACGTATGACTAGGGAATTTTCATTCCTCTTTGCAGTATCATCCCATTTGGTTTCAGAAATGTATCCACTAAATGGTCTTCTTTACAATGGAGACTGCAATGTCACAGTGTTAGAGAGACCAGGTAAGTTAGCAAGATGTCACATGTAACCAGGGAGGGGTGAAGCACAAAGATCATAGAGTCTATTCACACGTACACACACAAACACACACACAGACAAACACACACACAGAGAGAAACATGCACAGAAAGACACACATACACACCCAGAAAGACACACACACACACACATACTCACACACATACACACACACACACACACACAGAAAGACACACACTGACACACACACATACACACTAACACACACAGAGAAAGACACACAGAGAAAGTCACACAAAGACACACACAGAAAGACACACACAGAAAGACACACAGAAAGACACACACACCCTCACCTTGGGGCTGGAGCAGCGGGTGAAGGTGATGGAGGGCAGGCGGCCAGACACCGGGTGGGGCCACAGCTGTGGGGAGTCCACCTCCAGCTCCAGCACCCCCACTGCCAGCATGTGGATCAGCTCCAGGGGAGGCTGAGGCATCATGCCCTGCACACACACATACACACAGATATACATATATGCAAATGCATACATTGCACATATACTCTCTGTTGAGAAAACTGTTCATGCATCAGTTGAAATACATTGAGAGTGCATAAAAACTAACACATCCTCCAGCATTGCCAAATAGCCCGCCAGGCACACTGTGAAAAGATAAACACCCCAGGCAGGCTGATACAGAGGAAGATAGACACACAGACACATAAAGACTTATTCACACACACACACACACACACACACACACACACACACACACACACACACACACACATATACTGAAAACACACACACACACACACACACACACACACACACACACACACACACATTTACTGAAAACACACACACACACACACACACACACTGAAACACAAACACACACACAAAGAAAGACACACACAAATAGCACATACCCAAACACAAGCTGAAACACACATAAACACACACACACAAACACACACACACACACACACACACACTCACAGAGGCAGACAGATCAGGAGCAGTATGGGAATGGCAGCAAAGGGCTGAGACTGGCAGTAAAGGACAATATGTTTTCAAAAAGTTCAATCACAATCAGGAGAGACAGAGAGTACAGCGTACTCAAAAAGTTCAATCACAATCAGGAGAGACAGAGAGTACAGCGTACTCAAAAAGTTCAATCACAATCAGGAGAGACAGAGAGTACAGCGTACTCAAAAAGTTCAATCACAATCAGGAGAGACAGAGAGTACAGCGTACTCAAAAAGTTCAATCACAATCAGGAGAGACAGAGAGTACAGCATACTCAAAAAGTTCAATCACAATCAGGAGAGACAGAGAGTACAGCGTACTCAAAAAGTTCAATCACAATCAGGAGAGACAGAGAGTACAGCGTACTCACATGTGCAGTGTAGACAGTGGGCTGTCCAGGGCGGTGGGACAGGTTGATGGTGAGGAAGTGACTGACACCCTGTGTCAGCTGGGAGGTCAGCATTCGAGGTTGGGACTCCAAATGCACTTTCTCCAGCCTTACGCTGCAAGCAAGGAGTGCCTACCTCAGCCACTCGCCTTCCACCATGGACATCACATGGGGCTTGGCAACCCAACCCTTGACTCCATCACAGATTTGCTCGCAATACATCCATGGAAATCACACAAATCATCTCTGCTACAAATGCAAAGTATGAGAAAAGCAGCAGCTGCCAAGCAAATAAGTAACAGAGATGTTTCAATGTGTTCACCTGAAGATTAAACACATTGATTTCATGAGATCAATAAACACTTTAACATGAAGTAGAGGTTCTCTTGGGTGATATACTTGTAATACAGTTGCAGATAAATGTGATTCTAATGACTATTCCAGCACAGAGGAAACATCGGGAGAAAGAGAGACATACAGAATTAACAATACAAGTGTCGTACCATCATAGTTCAGACTTTGATATAGATACACCAGTCATGCCACCGATTCCGAGGAGAGAGGTGGCACAAAGAAAACGGCACAGAGGAGTTGCCATAGTTACCTGTAGTGGAAGCGGTCGGCCCTGTCCAGCACAAAGATGGCCAGACCAGTGGGGGGTTCCTTCTCCAGGCCCGGCTGTGGCATGGGTCCCACAGGGCCCAGCCTGGTCACATGACCTGCACAGACAGCACATTGCAGTACTGGTTTCATGCAGGAACTTATCATTCATACAATAAAAAGGGTCTGAGACTGCTTTCCACAATTCTTTATTGACAAGCGACAACAGACAGAGTAACAGACAAATAATATGCACACAGTACCAGCACCATCTCCACTCCCTGGAGACTACTGCCTGCACAGTACCCACACTGACAGTACCCACACACTGAGTGGGGGGGGGGGGGGGGAATGCAAGTTGAGCACCTTGCTAAAGGCAGGACGTAACACCTAGCTACAAAAGCCTCCAACAGTGCACCTGGCAGCTGTGACTACTGGTAAGCGTCCTGACCATTTGACTGCTGTCTCAGGCAACAAAGAAGTGATCTCATGGATATTACAGCTCACTGCAGTTCTGCCTATGAATGAAGAAACACTTGCCGATTCAAACGCATCAATCAGCAACAAGCAGAAAGTAGCGCACTGAATAACATCTGGAGGTTTTTGCATCTTCAAAAGCCTCACACAAGAAACTCCTTCAGTTTGAGTCAAAAGACAAAGCGGGGTGACATTGCTTACACAAGGGACCTTGCATGAACTTGCAAGGAATAGGTTGGTGTCAATTTGTGTAAATATGATGGAAGCAGATGTAAAGGCAGTCAAATGTTTGACACACATTGACACCAGCCTATTGTTTGCCAACTAGGTAGGCTAAGCAACACATCCCAGGCCAGTCACGTCAGTGTTGTGTCAATCGCTGTCATTCTCTTAGGCTGGACTTACAGAAGCTTCCAGTGCCATCAGCGCAGTACCAGTCCCCAGGAATGGTCAGCTGCAAGGCAAGAAGAGTTCAACGCACAATGAGGGAAAAACACATAAAATGTACTTGCAAAAGCATTTATTGAAAGTGATATGGTTTATTTTTCAATCTTCCACTTAAGTTATGTTAATGTATCAATAAAGGAGGCAACATCCCATCCATAACTAGCTTTTCACCCTGATGAATGAATGAATGATGCACAGAGTAATTGGGTCCATCAGCCTCCGAAGGCTCCATAAGGTCATTGAAAACAAAAATAGAAACATAGACAGACACACATACAGAAAAAACAACAACAGAGGCAGACAGACAGACAGACACACACACACACATACACACACTCTCACACATATACACATACATACAAGCACATGTGTACAAACACACACACATGCACACACACACACACACACACAAACACACGCACACATGCAAGAACTCATGCACGCACACACACACATGCAAGAACTCATGCACGCACACACACACATGCAAGAACTCATGCACACACGCACGTACAGAGCGAAAGAGGGAGAGGAGAATCAAGCTGTGGCACACCTGTCCAATGTAGGCGTATTGCTGCCGCTTCTCACTGTCCTCCACCATCACCTGCAGGTACAGCTGTCCTCTCCACAGCTGTAGCAGCTCCTCACTGCCCAGGGCCTGCAGCCATTTAGTGGCATACTTGTCATCATCATCATCATCATCATCATCATCATCATCGTTATCATCAATGACATCACCATCATTGTTATTGTTATCAACATTATCACCAACATCATTATCATAATCATCACCATCACCACCACCATCACCACCAACATCATCTCCTTTTTCTTCTTCTTCTTTCATTGCAGATGATGAGAGCCAAGATGATAGGAGAACAAGGACAAATTGGATGAAGAGACACGCAGAGGAGTGCCAAGTCCTTTCCCCACTCTGAAGAGGGGCTCACTGCAGCCCCACGGGAGGCTCCCTACCTGCAGGTTGGCTGCCAGCATGGTATCATCCTCAGACAGGGAGACCACGTAGTGGGTCAGGTCGTGCACCACTGGGTCAGCATCCTCCTCGTGTTTGGGGGCGATGAGAGCCACGCTGCTCACGTTACTCACCCCCTTCATCTGTGGATGGAGTGCACTGGTCACCTACTTCTCTGGCCTGGGCAAATGTCAGTCGTGACATGAGCAACAATGTAACATTGGAAATTGATTTCCTCTTCATGTTTCCTCATACAAAAAAGCAAACTTCAACCGTGTGATTTTCTTATCTTGACAGTTGTAAACATATTTTGCATGCTTTACTTCAAGAACATACAGCTCTTAAAAAAAAAAAGAGCAAAAACGTATGGTGTTATAATTGGTGTGAAAGAGGATCAGAGACTGTGAAGTCACGAGCAAACATGAGTGACAGGGCCAACAGGAGAGACTATTCATTCTGCCTCGCTTTGGATTGCATTCAACAATAGCTTATAAATCTGATTTAACAATTAGCCAAGGCAGCATTTGAAAGTACAAGATCAGATGTGATTCCACAAATCATGTTTAAATTGCCCCTCCAAACATAATAACAATCCAGAATGGAACTGCTTACCAGAATTTCATAATGAAGCCAGTGACCTGTATCAAACTGGAAGTTGGCCAATCCCAGGACTTCAGACCCTTTGGAAATCACTGCCTGCAACACAGGCTCTACTTTCAGTAAATCTGAAAACAAGAAGCTGGCAAATGCCAAGATATATGACACTTTGGAAATCACTGCCTGCAACACAGGCTCTACTTTCAGTAAATCTGAAAACAGGAAGCTGGCAAATGCCAAGATATATGACACTTTGGAAATCACTGCCTGAAACACGAGCTCGAGCACCACTACATTTGGACGGTTGGATGGATGGAGAGATGGGTGGATGGAGAGATGGGTGGATGGGATGGATAGACAGGTATACCATACTGTTCTGCAAAACAGGAAATTCTTATCAAATGACATAAATACATAGGTTAATTAGAGCCAAGATCTGAAAAGTGAAAGGTACACAACAGTTCACTTACATAAAACCCTTGCTCCAGAGGTCCCTCCATCTCTCCTTTGGGGTACAGGGCAGTTCCAACCGTCACCTCCTTGAAGAACTTGACTGAAAGCCAATGAGGGAACAATGTATTTCAATGTTCATTCCACTGAACACTCATGATCATGAGTTACCCTCAAGAAGATTCTATTGCAGTTACTACGTAGTGACATGGCAACAAATAATGACTTCAGGGTCAGAAGCCTCGCTGAAGAATTTGTCCAAACCAAAACTGCTTACATCCTATCACAAAGCCCTGCAATCAGGGTTCAGCTTGTCAGGGTTCCCGCTAAAGCCAAAAAAAAAAAAAAAACAAAAAAATTGTTGTGGTTAAGGTACCATGGCCAGTAAAAAAAATAGGGTCACAGGTCGCCATGAACTTATTATTTCTTTTCTTTTACGAAGAGGCCAGATTGAATGTCAACCACACTTTCTTTCACTGAAAGCACTTTCTAAAACTTAAGTTGTAGATTTCCTGAGCGTTCACAGGGCTGGGAAGATGGGACAGCATGCAGTATATTTACTGTCAATTTCTTTCCTATTTTTCCCCCCATGATCAAAAAGAAAGTTTAGCTTTGGCAGAAAATTAGGGTCAGTCAGGTTACCATAACAAACAATTCTTGTTTCCCTAATGAGGGCGCATCAAACAGCCCCAGCAGTGTGCTGTGCTAGCATTTGCAGAGGGACTCCTTTTACAATTTCCATGTTGCTTCAATGGATGTCTAAGAAATCACATAACTTACAATTTTGGACTGATGCTCTCTCTACACACAACTACAACAGGTGACCTGCTGAAAATCATCTTCTGGCTTTTCTCACCTGTTCCTACATAGTCCATGGCATCAGGCACTTTCAGAATGGTGTGCAGGACGTTGTTCTTCATGCTGTGCACAGGCACTCGAAGGTCCTTCACGCCTGGAACACGGGAAACAAACTCACTGAAACAGTCCCAGTCATGTCTCAACACCGACATTTCATAAATGAAATCAAACAGTAGGGGCAAAGTTTATTCTTTGAATAATTTCAGATAGAATGAAAAGTCACAATGATCATAGGCATCTTTCAAAAAATTCAGAGCCTCCTAGAAATAAAAACAAAGCTGATTCTTTGAAAGAGAATTCCAATACAATGCATAGTCGTGTGGGGCCAGTGCACAGGAACCTGAAGATGTTCATTATGTAGAGGTATAGTCAAGGCAGAGGGATGCTAAACTATCATGCCAGGACTGTCATATTCCCTTGTAGAAGACAACTTGGCTCTCACCCTTACTTTTCCACTTCAACAGAGGAGACAACGCAGCAAATAATGGATTTGTAAACAAAATAATACAATAAAGAGATTCTCTTTTCCAGTTACACATGTATATGCATTCATAATCATTTACCTCCACATATGCATACAACACTCATCATATGTTGTAAGACATTGGATAATTCTCCAAAATATCAGGTTTCTGGTCTGCACCCAACAAAGAACCACTGGCAAATGATGAAAAAAATATTTAATGAGAGAAATATGTTCTATGGACATCAGTCTAAAGAGGAGATAAATTGTGACCCTCCATCACAAAATGAGTCACTCGTTGCATTTTGAACATTTTGAGATCTGTATGTTTTCAAAAGGAGCACACAACAAGCTTTTCAGTGCTGCAATAATCATGAACATATGACTACCCTACACAATTTCACATGACTTTGAAGATCGACACCCTAGCAATACGGTTTTTGGAGAAAAACACATTTTAAGTTTACAGACATTATTCCCACTTTTTTCCTTAGCAACCCTTATTCTAGACTCATGAAATTTGCCACAGAGATGAAGATGTGTATTTGGCTTTGGTTGGCAGCCTAGGGTATTCCCCCGTCGATCTGTTGCAGTGGTGGCTACGAAACTGAGAAAATGCTCGATGTTGACGATCGGTTAGCAGACATTTACTTGTAAATGATTTACCGCCACACCCAAAAAACATCATAAAGCATACTCTTACACGTTGATTTCAAACGCGAAACTCACTCATACAATGAAGAAGGGACTAGAAAAGTCAAAAAACCAAATATCTCAAAGTCGATCACTACAACCCCCACCTCCTTTGTGGGCGGTTTGCGCAAAATGACTCGACTGTGCAACGACTCATTTAGTGATGGAGGGCCACAATTATCCAAAACAAACACTTATAAATATCAAAGACCAGCCTGTGGATACAAGTTTTCATGAGCTCATCAAAACATTCTCTTACTCATACTACAAGTAGTGCAACTATTCCCTCTGCAAAAAGGGGAGTGAAGGCTGGTTATTCTTATTGCTACTTTCATCTCTCTTTACACACAGGAAATAATTTGATTTAATGAACACTTTGATTTCTGGGTAAGATCATGACACACTCTGGCATCAAACCTCAGCTGCAGCCATTTCTGTTTGACATGTTACAGGTGCTGCTTTCTGGCAAAATTGAGGTAAAAGTCCCCAAAGAAAATGGTGAGGGATACTTGACTATTCTCATCACCACCATCAATATCAGCAGCAGCAAGATTGCAATGTGGGGACAAGCTTACCTGTGAGGGCCGGGCCCGAGACAGTGATAGCCACCACAGGGCTGGTCAGGCCAGTCAGCACCGCCACAATCTCCACTCGTCCCCCATAGAAGGTCATGGCCATCACCCCATGGCCATCGGCGTTCTTTCCATGAAGAATGGCCTGAAAAAGATTTAAAATTTCCAACATAAATCACTATGGATAAAGGTGTATGTGCCTTTCACCTGGTGGTTCAGGAAAGGCAGTCCATCAGTATCAAGTGTATTCCTTTTCCCTTTTAGTTTGTTCCCCCAGCCAGGTGTAGCTGAAGAGGGGTTGCACCTCTACCTGAGCATGACTTAGGGAGAGAACACTGAAGGTGTTCATGAATTGGAAGGAAGATTTCAAAATGTAGTTGTGTTACCTGGGGGTACTTTACGGAAGCTCACAATGTACATGTAAATTCTTATGTTCCAGGTTTGCGTAACAGAGAAATAAAATCTACATGGTAGTTGTATTGCATGATGTTACATTACAGAGAAACAGGATCTTACAATGTAGTTGTAACTCTGGGGGACACAATACAGACACCATAAAGATACACAATGAAGCTGAATTACTGTAGGATGCAATACAAACACACTGGAACACACAATGCATCTCTATTGAATGGGGGCACAATAGAGTCTAGGTGTAGCTGTAATAAAGGGGGATACAATACAGTCTGGAACACACAATGTAGCTGTATTACTGGGGGCACAATACCAACATCCTAGAACCAAAGGTGTCTGAAGTCCAGGGTGGAAAGCAAAACAGACAGGATGGAGCACACAATATTGCTGTTCTGAAGTAGGACACACTGCAGAGAACCTGGAACTCACTGTGTAGTTGTGGTGCTGGGGAGCACATCGAAGACACACAGGAACTCACAATGTAGTTGTGGTGCTGGGGAGCACATCGAAGACACACAGGAACTCACAATGTACTTGTGGTGCTGGGGAGCACATCAAAGACACACAGGAACTCACAATGTACTTGTGGTGCTGGGGAGCACATCGAAGACACACAGGAACTCACTGTGTAGTTGTGGTGCTGGGGGGCACATCAAAGACACACAGGAACTCACAATGTAGTTGTGGGGCTGGGGGCACATCGAAGACACACAGGAACTCACAATGTAGTTGTGGGGCTGGGGGCACATCAAAGACACACAGGAACTCACAATGTAGTTGTGGTGCTGGGGGCACATCAAAGACATACAGGAACTCACAATGTAGTTGTGGTGCTGGGGAGCACATCAAAGACACACATGAACTCACAATGTAGTTGTGGGGCTGGGGAGCACATGAAAGACACACAGGAACTCACAATGTAGTTGTGGGGCTGGGGGCACATCAAAGACACACAGGAACTCACAATGTAGTTGTGGGGCTGGGGGCACATCAAAGACACACAGGAACTCACAATGTAGTTGTGGTGCTGGGGAGCACATCAAAGACACACAGGAACTCACAATGTAGTTGTAGCGCTGGGGAGCACAGGGGCCGGCAGGTCTGGTGACAGAGGGGTCCTCCAGCAGCTCCCCAAGGAACTGAGAGCCAGCCAGCCAGCCTGACTCCTCATACAGGTCTTGATGAGACGTGTACCACCCAGGCTGGTACGCCTGCCATGCACACAGCACACCATGACAGCTCAGTCCTGCAGTGACTATGTAGAGTGGGAAAGCCAACACAAGCGGCATGTGATCATGGCAAGCTGCACTCATAGAGCCATGTTTGTTTTCTTCCTCACTATGACAGTATGAATGTTTTTTGTACGAGAAGAAACATTGTCTACTAACTTCTTCCACCATGTTTTAGAAGATTCCACCATGTTTTAGAAGAAAATATCTACATCAAATACTGAAATGTTTGCAATTAATATAATGTTACAACAGGAACAGGCCCCAAAAGCTCAGCAGCCAGAGGTTCCAGCTGCTGAGGGGGACATCAAGCTGCTCCATATGTTTGTTATATTTAATTATTTCCATGACATCCGTTAATTCCTTTTTCTTACACACCATATCA
This sequence comes from Theodoxus fluviatilis, assembly GCA_034096865.1. Lineage (NCBI taxonomy): Eukaryota > Metazoa > Mollusca > Gastropoda > Cycloneritida > Neritidae > Theodoxus > Theodoxus fluviatilis. Next base: position 140,099 of record JAWQFJ010000046.1, read on the forward strand.
TAATAATCTACACTCCCAGTAAGCTGTGCATTTGCTCAACACCTTTCACCTTCTTATCATTTTGCCTTTTAAGCAAGGGCTGACTGTAAGACTGGCAACTATGCCTAATTCACCACCCTTATAAAGTAAAGTTCATTCAATTCAATTCAATTCAATTCAATTCTCTCTTCAATTTTCAAAGTATCTCACAAGCAGCATCACTTTATTACCATTCAACCACCAGAAAGTTCAGAATTGTGCTGCTAGGCTAGTTTTTCGATGTCCCAAGCGTACCCATGTCTCATCATTCCTACATACACTTCACTGGCTCTCCATCTCTCAGAGGATAGATTATAAACTTGCAACTTTGTGCTTCAAGGCCATCGACAACACCGCACCACACGCTCTTACAGAAATTTTTACAGTCTACACGCCCTCCAGATCTCTACGCTCAGCTGCTGACTAGAATGCTCAAGGTCCCCTGCCGTAATAAGAAAACTCAAGGACAGCGTGCCTTCTCCTATATTGGACCTGTAACCTGGAATAGTCTCCCTCTCTCATTCTGTCATTCTGACACTCTGCCCCAGTTCAAAAGTGCTCTAAAGACCCACCTCTTCCGATCCGCCTTTCCTGCTGAGCTGCTTTGCCTTACTTGACCTGGCCGGCAAGTGCTGTGTATATTGTATAGTTTGTTCTATTTATTCTATTGGGTCTTAGTTTTTGTTTTTTGTTTATGTGTGTTGTGTGTGAGTAGTTTGTGGGAATGTGGTGTTGAGTGGTTGTATGAGTGTTGATTCTTTGGATTGTAAACGCCATGAGCTTGCCTGTCAAGGGAAGGTATGTGCTTATGAATAAACTATTATATTATATATACAGCTAACATCACAGAACAAGATGAAAACTTACACCAGGATCCTCCATAGACTTGTTGAGGCTGCCACTTATGTTCTGGGAGCCAAATGTCATGACAATTTGAAGATCTCCTGCCTGTAAAACAAGTGGCATTGTCACATCAAACAAGAGGAGGAGCAGTTAGAGGACAGAAGCTTGAGCAGGAGAGGGAGGAGGAGCAGTTAGAGGACAGAAGCTTGAGCAGGAGAGGGAGGAGGAGAGTTAGAGGACAGAAGCTTGAGCAGGAGAGGGAGGAGGAGCAGTTAGAGGACAGAAGCTTGAGCAGGAGAGGGAGGAGGAGAGTTAGAGGACAGAAGCTTGAGCAGGAGAGGGAGAAGGAGCAGTTAGAGGACAGAAGCTTGAGCAGGAGAGGGAGGAGGAGCAGTTAGAGGACAGAAGCTTGAGCAGGAGAGGGAGGAGGAGAGTTAGAGGACAGAAGCTTGAGCAGGAAAGGGAGGAGGAGCAGTTAGAGGACAGAAGCTTGAGCAGGAGAGGGAGGAGGAGCAGTTAGAGGACAGAAGCTTGAGCAGGAGAGGGAGAAGGAGCAGTTAGAGGACAGAAGCTTGAGCAGGAGAGGGAGGAGGAGAGTTAGAGGACAGAAGCTTGAGCAGGAGAGGGAGGAGGAGCAGTTAGAGGACAGAAGCTTGAGCAGGAGAGGGAGGAGGAGCAGTTAGAGGACAGGAGCTTGAGCAGGAGAGGGAGGAGGAGAGTTAGAGGACAGAAGCTTGAGCAGGAGAGGGAGGAGGAGCAGTTAGAGGACAGAAGCTTGAGCAGGAGAGGGAGGAGGAGCAGTTAGAGGACAGAAGCTTGAGCAGGAGAGGGAGAAGGAGCAGTTAGAGGACAGAAGCTTGAGCAGGAGAGGGAGGAGGAGCAGTTAGAGGACAGAAGCTTGAGCAGGAGAGGGAGAAGGAGCAGTTAGAGGACAGAAGCTTGAGCAGGAGAGGGAGAAGGAGCAGTTAGAGGACAGAAGCTTGAGCAGGAGAGGGAGGAGGAGCAGTTAGAGGACAGAAGATTGAGCAGGAGAGGGAGGAGGAGCAGTTAGAGGGCAGAAGCTTGAGCAGGAGAGCGAGGAGGAGAGGGAGAAGGAGCAGTTAGAGGACAGAAGCTTGAGCAGGAGAGGGAGAAGGAGCAGTTAGAGGACAGAAGCTTGAGCAGGAGAGGGAGGAGGAGCAGTTAGAGGACAGAAGCTTGAGCAGGAGAGGGAGAAGGAGCAGTTAGAGGACAGAAGCTTGAGCAGGAGAGGGAGGAGGAGCAGTTAGAGGACAGAAGATTGAGCAGGAGAGGGAGGAGGAGCAGTTAGAGGGCAGAAGCTTGAGCAGGAGAGGGAGAAGGAGCAGTTAGAGGACAGAAGATTGAGCAGGAGAGGGAGGAGGAGCAGTTAGAGGACAGAAGCTTGAGCAGGAGAGGGAGAAGGAGCAGTTAGAGGACAGAAGCTTGAGCAGGAGAGGGAGGAGGAGAGGGAGAAGGAGCAGTTAGAGGACAGAAGCTTGAGCAGGAGAGGGAGGAGGAGAGGGAGAAGGAGCAGTTAGAGGACAGAAGCTTGAGCAGGAGAGGGAGGAGGAGAGGGAGAAGGAGCAGTTAGAGGACAGAAGCTTGAGCAGGAGAGGGAGGAGGAGCAGTTAGAGGACAGAAGCTTGAGCAGGAGAGGGAGCTGGAGCAGTTAGAAGACAGAAGCTTGAGCAGGAGAGGGAGGAGAAGAGTTAGAGGACAGAAGCTTGAGCAGGAGAGGGAGGAGGAGAGGGAGAAGGAGCAGTTAGAGGACAGGAGCTTGAGCAGGAGAGGGAGGAGGAGCAGTTAGAGGACAGGAGCTTGAGCAGGAGAGGGAGGAGGAGCAGTTAGAGGACAGAAGCTTGAGCAGGAGAGGGAGAAGGAGCAGTTAGAGGACAGAAGATTGAGCAGGAGAGGGAGAAGGAGCAGTTAGAGGACAGAAGCTTGAGCAGGAGAGGGAGGAGGAGCAGTTAGAGGACAGAAGCTTGAGCAGGAGAGGGAGCAGGAGCAGTTAGAGGACAGAAGCTTGAGCAGGAGAGGGAGGAGGAGCAGTTAGAGGACAGAAGCTTGAGCAGGAGAGGGAGGAGGAGCAGTTAGAGGACAGAAGCTGGAGCAGGAGAGGGAGGAGGAGCAGTTAGAGGACAGAAGCTTGAGCAGGAGAGGGAGGAGGAGCAGTTAGAGGACAGAAGCTTGAGCAGGAGAGCGAGGAGGAGAGGGAGAGGACAGAAGCTTGAGCAGGAGAGGGAGGAGGAGCAGTTAGAGGACAGAAGCTTGAGCAGGAGAGGGAGAAGGAGCAGTTAAGAGGACAGAAGCTTGAGCAGGAGAGGGAGGAGGAGCAGTTAGAGGACAGAAGCTTGAGCAGGAGAGGGAGAAGGAGCAGTTAGAGGACAGAAGCTTGAGCAGGAGAGGGAGAAGGAGCAGTTAGAGGACAGAAGCTTGAGCAGGAGAGGGAGGAGGAGCAGTTAGAGGACAGAAGCTTGAGCAGGAGAGGGAGGAGGAGCAGTTAGAGGACAGAAGCTTGAGCAGGAGGAGCAGTTAGAGGACAAAAGCTTGAGCAGGAGGAGCAGTTAGAGGACAGAAGCTTGAGCAGGAGAGGGAGGAGGAGAGGGAGAAGGAGCAGTTAGAGAACAGAAGCTTGAGCAGGAGAGGGAAAAGGAGCAGTTAGAGGACAGTAGCTTGAGCAGGAGAGGGAGGAGGAGCAGTTAGAGGACAGAAGCTTGAGCAGGAGAGGGAGGAGGAGCAGTTAGAGGACAGAAGCTTGAGCAGGAGAGGGAGGAGGAGAGGGAGAAGGAGCAGTTAGAGGACAGAAGCTTGAGCAGGAGAGGGAGGAGGAGAGGGAGAAGGAGCAGTTAGAGGACAGAAGCTTGAGCAGGAGAGGGAGGAGGAGCAGTTAGAGGACAGAAGCTTGAGCAGGAGAGGGAGAAGGAGCAGTTAGAGGACAGAAGCTTGAGCAGGAGGAGCAGTTAGAGGACAGAAGCTTGAGCAGGAGAGGGAGGAGGAGCAGGGGTGGGGGTGGGGGTGGGGTGGTAGGAAAGCAGAGGGCAGTGAGTGGAGGAAAGAGCAGCTTAAAGAAATGGATAAAAAACGAACAAGAAGGAAGAAAACAAGCAAATGGAAAAGATGGCAACCCTAAGAAAAAGTTTCTCATGACACAGTGAGCAGAACTCCATCTCCCTCCTTACAAGGAGACCTGAGGTCATGATCCATCTTTCTTGGCCCCTAAGTCTAAGAGTTTATTTCAATTCATGATCCATCTTTCTTGGCCCCTAAGTCTAAGAGTTTATTTCAATGTGGCTTGACTTCTATACTTCAATGAAAGCTAGCGAGGGAAACTATTTTTAGGCCACGTTAAGAAGAGATTAGTGGGAGGTCAGATAGGCTGTAAATGCCACTCTGGTCAGGCTGATCTTCCTACTTTCTTCCTTTTTTTTTGCCTTTTCTCTTTTTTTAATTTTAATTGTCATACATCATAATTACTACACAAAACATCATTATCAACATCATTTTTCTGACAATGTCTTCACGTAATTTTAGTTACAACATCCTCCTCAATCTTCTTATCATCACATCATAGCCGTATCATAGTATTATATTGTCATTGATATCATTATTATTATTACCATCCCAACTCCAATATAATCATTCGTCATATCATGTTATTAATAAATACATAAATACATAAATAACTACATAAATACATAATACATAAAAATACATGAACACATGAAGGAACAAACAAACAAATGAATGAATAAATAAGCAAATA
>JAWQFJ010000046.1:147222-149722 GCA_034096865.1 Theodoxus fluviatilis
ACACGATTTGTGTACTGTTTTGTCTGCATGACATGTTGTATATTCATTGGTAACATTACACATAATTATTATCGGAATTTATTGCAGAGAGAGAGAGAGAGAGAGAGAGAGAGAGAGAGAGAGAGAGAGAGAGAGAGAGAGGGAGAGAGAGGGGGGGTGTGATTTTATCTCGGCCTAAGACCAAGCTTGGCCATATGAGCATACATCAGGTTAAAACATTCAGGTTTTCATATGTACAGAAATGTTAAAATAGATATTATATTACGGCCATTGAAATGGCATGAATAGCATATTCATACATCGTCGCGGATATGATCTTATGGTAGCTCACCGCCTCTGTGTCAGAAACACGTCTATACCAGTTGTAGAGAGAGAGAGAGAGAGAGAGAGAGAGAGAGAGAGAGAGAGAGAGAGAGAGAGAGAGAGAGAGAGATAAAATGTACAACCGTATACACAAATGTGACAAGGTGACTTTGAATCCAGAAGGAGTTTAACAACAGGTTCTGTAAAAATCTTTATGTATAATTTCTCGTACTTAAAAAGCAGTCTGTAGCTGCTTGAGCATCTTTAATACAACAACATACATTAAACATCGTTTGGTCAAGGTAAAGAGAGAGAGAGAGAGAGAGAGAGAGAGAGACAGAGAGAGACAGAGAGAGACAGAGAGAGAGAGAGAGAGAGAGAGAGAGAGAGAGAGAGAGAGAGAGAGAGAGAGAGAGAGAGAGAGAGAGAGAGAGAGAGAGAGAGAGAGAGAGAGAGAGAGAGACCGAGGCTGGGGGTGGAGGCACACAAGATGCAGACGAGAGAAGATGTGATAGAAGTGAGGAGAGTGGGTGGGGAGGTGCACTGAGGGATAGATAGGGGATGAGGGAGTGAATATGGAGAGGGTGGGTGGGGTAGGAGGGGTTAGAAGGAAACAACAGAATGTGAGCAGCAGCAGCAAGGGCAGCAGCAGGAGGGGCTGTACCTTCCAAGGCGATGAGGCACTGTGATGGTGACAGTGCGGTAGAAGCTGTCCAGTTTGACCACCACCACTCCTGCCTGACCTTGTCTCTGCACTGGTGTCTGCACAATACAATACAGCACTGAACTCTCGGTCTGTATAAATAAATATGGCACTGAAATTTTGGTCTGCACATTACACCAAAAAAGCACTGAACTTAATAGTCTGCACAATATGCAATACAGCACTGAACTTAACAGTTTGCACAATACACAAAACAGCACTGAACTTAATAATAATAGTCTGCACAATACACAAAACAGCACTGAACTTAATAGTCTGCACAATACACAAAACAACACTGAACATAATAGTCTGCACAATACACAAAACAACACTGAACATAATAGTCTGCACAATACACAAAACAACACTGAACATAATAGTCTGCACAATACACCAATACAGCACTAAACTTGATAGTCTGCACAATGCACTGAAATAGAACTTAATAGTTTGCACAATATATCAGTGCAGCACTGAACTTGACAGTCTGCACAACACTCTAACAAATAGGGGTGAACTCAACCTGCACAAAAGACCAATACAATTCTGGGATCAGCTGGGATGCAGGGTTTCCTTGCACTCCAAAATTGTCATCAGACAAAGGCAGCAGACAGCTGAAGCTGCGTGTGTGTGGTTTGGTGCGAGCTGACGCCCAAGTGGGCAATACATTTTGCCCACTCAAAGATTACAAGTAACATGCACAATGTCAGTCTATTTTCAACCAAGAAAGAGCAGTTATTTGTATTACTATTAGCTGATGGATTGGCAGAATCTGCAACACAGAAGCATTGAGACTGTTCATTGAGAGGCAAGAACCTTCTGGAAGGGTGGCGACAGGAGTCAGAAAGACAGCCTTACCTTGAAATTGGTGATGGGTCTGTAGGGCCAGGGGCCTGCCAGGTTGCCCTCATACCTTGCACAGGAGGAAATGCTCTTCTCACTTCCCAGGGACAAAGGCCTGAAACAGAAATATATTTGTGAAGCTCCCCTGGCTATTTGAAAAATTCCATGAAGCTGATGATGGTGTACTGAAAAATCACCACAACAATGCTGCATCTTGGGTCAAGTTATTTTTTTTTACATATTACAAAAATTAAAGAAGAAAAGTACATGCAAATTTAATCTACGGTGAACATCTCACAGTTTTGCAGTAATAAACATCGATAAACTTTCAGACAGGCCAAAACCCTGAAACAGCCACAAAGCATACAAACATGCATGAGTCATATCAGGCACAAAATGCAGGCAGTCATCATTCAAGCTACAGAGAACAGGACATGGTCCTACCACATCAACAATTGCAAGGTGGTCCTAAAAATATAATGAAGAACTTGGGTGCAGGAATAATGACAGATAAAAAGGCTGTCTCACCCATATTTTAGAGATAAAAATGAAGATGCACACAGTTGCAGTCAAAAGATATGCAGTTCTACACTCACTTGATTCGGATGTTGGCACAGCTCTGGTAGGTCTTGCATGTCTCTGTCCCAC
>JAWQFJ010000046.1:154722-163109 GCA_034096865.1 Theodoxus fluviatilis
TGACTGCTAGACATATGTAGTCTGTCCCAACTTGACTGCTAGCAATGCTGTGTGGACATATGTAGTCTGTCCCAACTTGACTGCTAGCAATGCTGTATGGACATATGTAGTCTGTCCCAACTTGACTGCTAGCAATGCTGTGTGGACGCATGTAGTCTGTCCCAACTTGACTGCTAGACATATGTAGTCTGTCCCAACTTGACTGCTAGCAATGCTGTGTGGACGCATGTAGTCTGTCCCAACTTGACTGCTAGACATATGTAGTCTGTCCCAACTTGACTGCTAGCAATGCTGTGTGGACACATGTAGTCTGTCCCAACTTGACTGCTAGACATATGTAGTCTGTCCCAACTTGACTGCTAGCAATGCTGTACGGACATATGTAGTCTGTCCCAACTTGACTGCTAGCAATGCTGTGTGGATGTATGTATTCTGTCCCAACTTGACTGCTAGACATATGTAGTCTGTCCCAACTTGACTGCTATCAATGCTGTGTGGACATATGTAGTCTGTCCCAACTTGAACTTGACTGCTAGCAACGCTGTGTGGACATATGTAGTCTGTCCCAACTTGAACTTGACTGCTAGCAATGCTGTATGGACATATGTAGTCTGTCCCAACTTGACTGCTAGCAATGCTGTGTGGACATATGTAGTCTGTCCCAACTTGACTGCTAGCAATGCTGTGTGGACATATGTAGTCTGTCCCAACTTGACTGCTAGCAATGCTGTGTGGACATATGTAGTCTGTCCCAACTTGACTGCTAGCAATGCTGTGTGGACATATGTAGTCTGTCCCAACTTGACTGCTAGCAATGCTGTGTGGACATACTTAGTCTGTCCCAACTTGACTGCTAGCAATGCTGTGTGGACATATGTAGTCTGTCCCAACTTGACTGCTAGCAATGCTGTGTGGACATATGTAGTCTGTCCCAACTTGAACTTGACTGCTAGCAACGCTGTGTGGACATATGTAGTCTGTCCCAACTTGAACTTGACTGCTAGCAATGCTGTGTGGACATATGTAGTCTGTCCCAACTTGACTGCTAGCAATGCTGTGTGGACATATGTAGTCTGCTCCAACTTGACTGCTAGCAATGCTGTGTGGACGTATGTAGTCTGTCCCAACTTGACTGCTAGCAACGCTGTACGGACATTTGTAGTCTGTCCCAACTTGACTCCTAGCAATGCTGTGTGGACGTATGTAGTCTGTCCCAACTTGACTGCTAGCAATGCTGTGTGGACATATGTAGTCTGTCCCAACTTGACTGCTAGCAATGCTGTGTGGATGTATGTAGTCTGTCCCAACTCGACTGCTAGACATATGTAGTCTGTCCCAACTTGACTGCTAGCAATGCTGTGTGGATGTATGTAGTCTGTCCTAACTTGACTGCTAGACATATGTAGTCTGTCCCAACTTGACTGCTAGACATATGTAGTCTGTCCCAACTTGACTGCTAGCAACGCTGTACGGACATATGTAGTCTGTCCCAACTTGACTGCTAGCAATGCTGTGTGGATGTATGTAGTCTGTCCCAACTTGACTGCTAGACATATGTAGTCTGTCCCAACTTGACTGCTAGCAATGCTGTGTGGATGTATGTAATCTGTCCCAACTTGACTGCTAGACATATGTAGTCTGTCCCAACTTGACTGCTAGACATATGTAGTCTGTCCCAACTTGACTGCTAGCAATGCTGTGTGGACACATGTAGTCTGTCCCAACTTGACTGCTAGACATATGTAGTCTGTCCCAACTTGACTGCTAGCAATGCTGTATGGACATATGTAGTCTGTCCCAACTTGACTGCTAGAGATATGTAGTCTGTCCCAACTTGACTGCTAGCAATGCTGTGTGGACGCATGTAGTCTGTCCCAACTTGACTGCTAGACATATGTAGTCTGTCCCAACTTGACTGCTAGACATATGTAGTCTGTCCCAACTTGACTGCTAGCAATGCTGTATGGACATATGTAGTCTGTCCCAACTTGACTGCTAGAGATATGTAGTCTGTCCCAACTTGACTGCTAGCAATGCTGTGTGGACATATGTAGTCTGTCCCAACTTGACTGCTAGCAATGCTGTGTGGACACATGTAGTCTGTCCCAACTTGACTGCTAGACATATGTAGTCTGTCCCAACCTGACTGCTAGCAATGCTGTGTGGACACATGTAGTCTGTCCCAACTTGACTGCTAGCAATGCTGTGTGGACACATGTAGTCTGTCCCAACTTGACTGCTAGCAATGCTGTGTGGACACATGTAGTCTGTCCCAACTTGACTGCTAGCAATGCTGTGTGGACACATGTAGTCTGTCCCAACTTGACTGCTAGCAATGCTGTGTGGACACATGTAGTCTGTTCAAATGTGATGCACTCTGCACTGCAAAGCTTTGTCAATAATTCATTCTGTAGTTTTAAGATTTACACCTCTGGATAGCAATATACCATAGTGGATGCGATTTTGAGATGCACTATTTCTTCTCTTTTTTCAGCATTCACAAAGAAAACTCAAACAAACGAGAGAAAAAAAGAAACAGCAGAGAAGGGGTTAAGCAGAAAAAATAATGATGTTATTCAACATCTCACCTTCAGCACTGAGGACCTCGGTTGGTCAAACCTGATGACCATGTTCAGAGCTTTACAAGACAATGCAGACAAAGTGGAGGCTCAAGGTTGTAGTTATTGTTGTTATTGTCCCCCATACCCTCTCCCTAAATTCTGGTTTTTATTTGATTATTATATATCTTGATGCCACAGAGAATAGAACTTTCTGCAACTTGGTCCATTCCATGTCATACACTCTCTGTTCTCCCATGTGCTTAGCACAGTGCCAGAATGTGTGACATAGCAGTAAATATGGACGTCTTGGGCTCAGCAACCTGGATGCAAACAACTGTTTTTAATGTCCTGAAGTGGCTCACTGCCTTTGGCCACCATTCCCATACTGCCCCCTGTATTAATTTTCATGCTTCCCTGTGTTCATTCCCATACTGCCCCTTGTGTTCATTCCCAAGCTGCTCCCATGTTCATTCTCAAGCTGCTCCTGGGTTCATTCCCATTATGCCCCCTGTATTCATTTCCATACTGCCCCATGTTCATTCCCATTCTGTACCATTCATTCCCATACTGTCCCGTGTTCATTCCCATTCTGTACCATTCATTCCCATGCTGTCGTCTGTGTTCATTCCCATACTGCCCCTTGTGCTCATTCCCATACTGTCCCGTGTTCATTCCCATACTGCCTCCATCTTCATTCCAATGCTGCCTCCCTGCCTTCATTCCCATATTGTCCCCTGTGTTCATTCCCATACTGCCCCCATCTTCATTCCAATGCTGCCTCCCTGCCTTCATTACCATACTGTCCCGTGTTCATTCCCATACTGCCCCTTGTGTTCATTCCCATACTGCCCCCATCTTCATTCCAATGCTGCCTCCCTGCCTTCATTCCCATATTGTCCCCTGTGTTCATTCCCATACTGCTTCGTGTTTATTAACTTGCTGCCTCCTGTGTTCATTCCCATACTGCCCCCATCTTCATTCCAATGCTGCCTCCCTGCCTTCATTCCCATATTGTCCCCTGTGTTCATTCCCATACTGCTTCGTGTTTATTAACTTGCTGCCTCCTGTGTTCATTCCCATGTTGCCCCCTTTGTTCATTCCTAAACTGCCCTCTGTACATTTCCATACTGCCCCCCTGTGATCAGTCCCATGCTGCCTCTATGTTCATTCCCAAACTGCCCTCTGTACATGTCCATACTGTATCCCTGTGATCAGTCCCATGCTGCCTCTATGTTCATTCCCAAACTGCCCCATGTTCATTCCCATACTGTGGCCTGTGTTCATTCCCACATTGCCCACCTTGTTCATTTCCATACTGCCCCATGTGTTCATTCCCAAGCTGCCCCCATGTTCATTTTCAAACTGCTCCTGTGTTCATTCCCATACTGTCCCGTGTTCATTCCCATTCTGTACCATTCATTCCCATGCTGTCCTCTGTGTTCATTTCCATACTGCCCCTTGTGTTCATTCCCAAGCTGCCCCCATGTTCCTTTTCAAACTGCTCCTGTGTTCATTCCCATACTGCCCCGTGTTCATTCCCATACTGCCCTCATCTTCGTTCCAATGCTGCCTCCCTGCCTTTATTCCCATATTGTCCCCTGTGTTCATTCCCATACTGCTTCGTGTTTATTAACATACTGCCTCCTGTGTTCATTCCCATGTTGCCCCCTTTGTTCATTCCTAAACTGCCCTCTGTACATTTCCATATTGCCCCCCTGTGATCAGTCCCATGCTCCCTCTATGTTCATTCCCAAACTGCCCCATGTTCATTCCCATACTGCGGCCTGTGTTCATTCCCACATTGCCCCCCTTGTTCATTCCTATACTGCCCTGTGGCAGAGCTATTTGTTGTCTGTCACATGATCAGTAAATTTAAAACAAAGACATTGATGATGAGGAAAACTTGAGTGGGGATGCAGCCTGCAGCTGGTAGCTTTGGGTGGCATGGGAATGGGTGGCATGGGAATGGGTGGCATGGAAAATGGGTGGCATGGGAATGGCAGCCAGGGATGGAGAAGGCTGCCAAGGGACATACTGTAGTGTACAAGAAACCTATCAACATCATTTCTAGATGAATGTGGACATCCAGCAAAGTAGTGAAGTTCACATGACCTTAAGGCCAGCACTTGGTGTAAGGTCCACTGGCATCAAGTCAAAAAGTCAGATGGGGATGTGAAAGCCAAGAAGTTCAGCAATGTGCTAGGTGCAATGTTACAGACCCAACAGGCAGAAGGTGCATGTGATTGAGAGAGAGAGAGAGAGAGAGAGAGAGAGAGAGAGAGAGAGAGAGAGAGAGAGAGAGAGAGAGAGAGAGAGAGAAACAGTGTGCACATGCATGTGTGTGCAAGTGTAAGCACATGCATGTGTGTATGCATGTGCAAGTGTGTGTGCATGAACACACCTGTGGAAGTGTACATACACACGTTTGTACATGTATATATATATAAAAGGTTCAATGCCTTTGACACATCTACAACGTAATGTTAGTTTAGGGAGTTTTCCTTCGCCCCTTTCGAAAAATCCGAGCTGCCATTATGAAACCTACCGGGGTGAATCTCAGTCTCCTCAAAGTGGACTGTCAAGGGACCCGGCGTCACTTCCAGAAAGTCCCTGTCAAAGCTGTCATTGGCAGGCCTGCCACATGCCTTGTTCTCCTGCTTTTCCTGTGGAGTGACAGCGGGCGTAAGACACTTACACAACAGCCTCCGGGAGAACAGAACAGTACATTTAATATTATATCACAACATAACAGGTTTAGGTCGACTGGATCAGGAAAAGAGTGGACAACAGGAAGATGCAGATTGGAATAAAGTGAATAAGGAGGGAAGTAAAATCAAAAGAGTTGATATACTAAGGCCAAAATTTTTTTAGTTCTGGTTATGTTAACCTGTTCAACCCTATTTTTTCCTGCCGACCCTACACTTTTTATGATAAATCTAGGTCTTCTAAAATATAAAATAAAATAAAAAGTTCAAGCCAACCTGCTAACCCTATTTTTGTGCCATGTTAGCTTAACCACAATTTCTTTTATTTGTGTGTGTGTGTGTGTGTGTGTGTGTGTGTGTGTGTGTGTGTGTGTGTGTGTGTGTGTGTGTGTGTGTGTGTTTGTTTTTGTTTGTTGTTTTGTTTTTGTTTTTGTTTTTTTATTTTTTTTTATTTTTTTTTTTGGGGGGGGGGGGGGGGCTTAATAGTTCTTTATCTGGAAAGGGAGTTGCCAAATCATTATCTTAAAAAATAACCCTCATTTGCTCATTATTTCATTTGCGACTGCATACAAAAGCCTGTAACAGTTTCAGTTGTGTTAGGACAAAACTTTGGAGTCATCTCATCAGCTTGCCAGTAAGACCTGCTATTTTTGTTGTGTGACAAAACTATCAAATCTCACATATATTGCAATATATATGCACATTTTCAGTGTTAGTTCACCCTTGGTGCATGAGAACTAGCAAGGATTCCAGGTACATTCCAAAAGATAAGACCGTCATTCTACATTGTGCTTCTGCAGCTAATGGATCTCACAATGAATGACAAAACATGACTAAAGAGTAAAAAACCACCCTTGATTTATGTTTATGAATGAGAATGAGAGAGAGAGAGAGAGAGAGAGAGAGAGAGAGAGAGAGAGAGAGAGAGAGAGAGAGAGAGAGAGACCCCAACCCACCCCCTCCTCTGTCTCTGTCTCAGTCTCTCGCCCACCCACCCCTCCTCTGTCTCAGAGGAGGGGGGGGAGGGAGAGGGTGAAATGCAAGAGAAAGAAAAGGAATGAAGAATAGAATTGAGAATAGAACGAAGTATGTAGAGGATTAAATCCAGTAATATCTGTGGTTGGGGTGTGCATGGGGTTTGGGGTAGGATGTGGTTGAGTTGGTGGATTTTCTAGAGAGGGGTTGTGTGGCAGATGAGTTGGATTTAGTAAGCAAACTACTGTGGTTTAAAGGCGATACAGAGTAAGAAAGTAAAAGTCTGAATTGTAGTGATAGCAATAGATGGATTAAAAAAAAGCAAGGGGATATATAAGATAAAATTTTTGACAGCGGGCAAGGATGGAAAAGGGAATTTGTGGTGGATAGTGGAGATAGAGAAGAGATTGTGTGAGTATCCGTTAAGTGTATGATAGAGGGGATTTGATTGAGATTTTACAAAAAGTGTTTTTGGAGTTGTGGAATAAAAGTATTAGTATGACAAAATAGGGTAAAAAGTGAGAATAATTAAGGTTATTGGTCTGTGAGGGAGTGTAAGTTGCTTGTTGAGTAGAGATGAATTAGTAGTGGATGCTGGGGTGGGATTAGTACGTGTATTATGAGAGTGTAGGGTTTGTACGTGGGTGTGTTAAGGGCATGAATTGTATGTGGAGAGAAGGTGCTTTGTTTAATTAGGTAGAAAATAGAGAGAGAGAGAGATCCACCCAACTCCTCCTGTTCCTGTCTCCTCTCCTCTTCCCTCTCTCTTCTCTCTTCTCCTCTCTCTCTCTCCTCTCTCTCTCACACACACACACTACACACACACACATTACACACACACACACACCACAACACACACACACACACACACACACACACACACACACACACACACTGAAAGAGACTGAAAGCGATTAAGACATTTTGAAAAACGATTTGATTCCATGTAGTGAGTGGAGGGCGGGGGAAGTAAAGGGTATGGGCTGAAAATATTTTATATTGTACGAAGGGAGTTAGTGTAGAAGTTCAGATAAAGGAATGGAAATGATAAGACTCATGGGATACATTGAATAGGGCAATGGGTGATAATGGTTATACACCGCGATCTTGACATTAAAATGGCAATCAAATGCCATTTAAACGATTAATCGAAACGGGGGTCGTCGGCTGATACATGTGCAAAAAACGCGGCTTGCGCACAAGGCTAATGTCGCTAACATCGATCGCATAATGCAGAGCACGTACGTACATACTCAACGTGAATGACGAGTATGTGCAACAGGTCAGAAAAGAAACAGGGACATGTTTCGGTGGGATGATTTTCCAATCTCAAAGATTTCTTCATAGTGAACATTTTCCTCATTTGCTTTTTTAAACTTATTAGACGTTGGGACCGGATGCTCATGATCCATCATTATCTCTAAATCAGTCACGACGGTGAGCGACTTAGCGCATCTCCATCCTAGGGTTGCCCGCAGTTGACGGTAGTCACGAAGATAAAGCACGTTGGTTAAATTAAAGGCCCTTCTCTACATTGAGTGTGACAATATTAATAATACAACATTACAAGGGGGGAATGCAAAATCATCACACTGCATTTTTAGCGTAGAACCGACAACTTAGTTTACGGGGTCAGCCATTACCGGATTGTACAGGTAGGTATTGTCAGACTCTCGGACTCCTGAGGACGCGGATCAGAGGCGAACCATAATCATGACACGAAGGTATCGGTCGAGCAGACAAGATTAGAAAACCAATGCCCCATCAATCAGGTCAGTTACTTGGCTAGTGCAATTCTGAAAACTTTGCCATTAACTATGTTATGCTAGGGTAGGAATGTTTGTGGAGACTGACTAGGGCACGGTTACACGCTTGTCAAACTGATCAGCATTCTTCCATTATTCGGGGAATAACCGGATATGTTTATCAAACTGTGACGCCGCGCGCTGGCTACCGGCATTGGTTGAAATGAACTTACGGTCTTGACCGCGCGCGCACCTGATGCTTGACGGCATAGTTCGGTCGTGGCGGATTAAAAGGCGGTGTTTCCAGCCAACACCAATAACATGTGTCGCTGAGGCAAACCTCTGTAGTTCAATGTAATTTGTGTCACAATGTGACACTTGATGCAATGTGTCATTCATTT
>JAWQFJ010000047.1:4683-19683 GCA_034096865.1 Theodoxus fluviatilis
CTGATTGGTTAGATGAGACTGCTACTGCGTCCTGATTGGTTAGATAAGACTGCTACTACGTCCTGATTGGTTAGATAAGACTGCTACTGCGTCCTGATTGGTTAGATAAGACTGCTACTACGTCCTGATTGGTTAGATAAGACTGCTACTACGTCCTGATTGGTTAGATAAGACTGCTACTGCGTCCTGATTGGTTAGATAAGACTGCTACTGCGTCCTGATTGGTTAGATAAGACTGCTACTACGTCCTGATTGGTTAGATAAGACTGCTACTACGTCCTGATTGGTTAGATAAGACTGCTACTACGTCCTGATTGGTTAGATAAGACTGCTACTGCGTCCTGATTGGTTAGATAAGACTGCTACTGCGTCCTGATTGGTTAGATAAGACTGCTACTGCGTCCTGATTGGTTAGATAAGACTGCTACTGCGTCCTGATTGGTTAGATAAGACTGCTACTGCGTCCTGATTGGTTAGATAAGACTGCTACTGCGTCCTGATTGGTTAGATAAGACTGCTACTGCGTCCTGATTGGTTAGATAAGACTGCTACTGCGTCCTGATTGGTTAGATAAGACTGCTACTGCGTCCTGATTGGTTAGATAAGACTGCTACTGCGTCCTGATTGGTTAGATAAGACTGCTACTGCGTCCTGATTGGCTAGATAAGAGTGCTACTGCGTCCTGATTGGTTAGATAAGACTGCTACTGCGTCCTGATTGGTTAGATAAGACTGCTACTGCGTCCTGATTGGTTAGATAAGACTGCTACTGCGTCCTGATTGGTTAGATAAGACTGCTACTGCGTCCTGATTGGTTAGATAAGACTGCTACTGCGTCCTGATTGGTTAGATAAGACTGCTACTGCGTCCTGATTGGTTAGATAAGACTGCTACTGCGTCCTGATTGGTTAGATAAGACTGCTACTGCGTCCTGATTGGTTAGATAAGACTGCTACTGCGTCCTGATTGGTTAGATAAGACTGCTACTGCGTCCTGATTGGTTAGATAAGACTGCTACTGCGTCCTGATTGGTTAGATAAGACTGCTACTGCGTCCTGATTGGTTAGATAAGACTGCTACTGCGTCCTGATTGGTTAGATAAGACTGCTACTGCGTCCTGATTGGTTAGATAAGACTGCTACTGCGTCCTGATTGGTTAGATAAGACTGCTACTGCGTCCTGATTGGTTAGATAAGACTGCTACTGCGTCCTGATTGGTTAGATAAGACTGCTACTGCGTCCTGATTGGTTAGATAAGACTGCTACTGCGTCCTGATTGGTTAGATAAGACTGCTACTGCGTCCTGATTGGTTAGATAAGACTGCTACTGCGTCCTGATTGGTTAGATAAGACTGCTACTACGTCCTGATTGGTTAGATAAGACTGCTACTACGTCCTGATTGGTTAGATAAGACTGCTACTGCGTCCTGATTGGTTAGATAAGACTGCTACTGCGTCCTGATTGGTTAGATAAGACTGCTACTGCGTCCTGATTGGTTAGATAAGACTGCTACTACGTCCTGATTGGTTAGATAAGACTGCTACTGCGTCCTGATTGGTTAGATAAGACTGCTACTGCGTCCTGATTGGTTAGATAAGACTGCTACTGCGTCCTGATTGGTTAGATAAGACTGCTACTGCGTCCTGATTGGTTAGATAAGACTGCTACTGCGTCCTGATTGGTTAGATAAGACTGCTACTACGTCCTGATTGGTTAGATAAGACTGCTACTGCGTCCTGATTGGTTAGATAAGACTGCTACTGCGTCCTGATTGGTTAGATAAGACTGCTACTGCGTCCTGATTGGTTAGATAAGACTGCTACTGCGTCCTGATTGGTTAGATAAGACTGCTACTGCGTCCTGATTGGTTAGATAAGACTGCTACTGCGTCCTGATTGGTTAGATAAGACTGCTACTGCGTCCTGATTGGTTAGATAAGACTGCTACTGCGTCCTGATTGGTTAGATAAGACTGCTACTGCGTCCTGATTGGTTAGATAAGACTGCTACTGCGTCCTGATTGGTTAGATAAGACTGCTACTGCGTCCTGATTGGTTAGATAAGACTGCTACTGCGTCCTGATTGGTTAGATAAGACTGCTACTGCGTCCTGATTGGTTAGATAAGACTGCTACTACGTCCTGATTGGTTAGATAAGACTGCTACTACGGCGAAGTAGGCGTGAGCGTTCCTCAGTTACAATAGGCCTTCAAAGGCGAATAACTTGGGAAATCGTGTTTGAAGACTTCTCAATATAACTAGCTTTAGTAAGTTACACAATCGATGGCCTTGCATAGCCTTTACAGGCTGATAGGGCGTGTCACTCCAACATTCATTCATTCATTCATTCATTCATTCATTCATTCATTCATTCATTCATTCATTCATTCATTCATTCATTCATTCATTCATTCCTCGTCCTCCTTTCACTTCGTCGTCGTCTTCATCGCCTCCTACTTATGCTCGAGCTGGCTCTTTGAATACGAACGTCTTATAACCTCCCCGATCTGTTGTCTCCTGGAGTGTAATTCATGAACGTGGACTTTTGAGAGCACTAGTCTTGGACTTTAGAGTCTATGACTACCGCGTAGTCTGGGACTAGTCCGGGACTAAGCGAGTCTATGATGCACGAACCCAGACTGGGTGTTGACTTGAAAGTCTGGGACTGATTGACCTAGTTTATGGGTTATTTTTAGAATGAGGTGGAATTCGCTGGTAGGCCACGTTAATGAATAGGACCCCTGCAGCTGCACCGAGTATCCCCCACTGACGCAGAGCCTGCCTTTTGCCAAGCACGTCCCTGGGCATGCTTCTGTCTTTGAAAATAAAAAAGACTTTGTCCGTATCGCGAGTCCTTGCATCAACGTCTCCACTATACACAGCCACACTGCAGCCTCTGTTTCGCCCCAACTTGTGACGTCACTTCCTTGCGAATTCCATCGTGTACGTAAGCAGGATTTATCATCCCTGAACCGGTTCTAAGAAACTCGTTAAAATCCCATCAAATTGTTTTAATCTAAATCGGAAACGCTATTTCCAACTCGACACAAACATTGCATAGTAGCTAGCTATCTTGAACCTTTCATGCACAGCAGGAAAGTTGAGGTCGACCATCCGATAGCGGGGACAGAAGATTAAAATGGCAGGATATACTTGGAGTGAGAAATTTTCAACAAGCACACCCAAGTGACGAAGTTATCAATGCAGAAACTGCCTGTGATGTGGTCTGTGTGTTCTCGCGCGGCCCCGTTATCACTCACTCGCAGCTGCGCGGACGATTAGTAAGGAAATGAAGGAGGAGTTATCTCCCGTAAAAATGGGCGGAAACTGTGGTGTTGGAAAGGCTTGAGTGTATGAACACGTTCTTTACTGCCAGGTTATCAGCACAATGAACCGCAAAGTGCCTGAATTGAAAAAAAATTGCACTCAGGGATGCTACAGATATTCTTTGCATTGCTCATCTCTCGTTCGTAATGTCTTTTCGCCATTTCCTGCTCCCATCCGCACTGAACTCTTCTCTCTTACGGTCTCCACCTCTGCCTCATTCCAGTAAACTGGAGATTTCGCCTTTGACTCGAGTTCACAGAATGCCTCTGCCTCATTCTAGTAAACTGGAGATTTCGCCTATAACTCGGGTTCACCGACTCCACCTCTGCCTCATTCCAGTAAACTGGAGATTTCGCCTTTGACTCGAGTTCACAGAATGCCTCTGCCTCTCTGTTTCTCTGATTCTGTCTCTCATTCACAATCTACTCTGTCTGTCTCCGCCTCTCTAATAACGTTCAGATTCAGTTCAAGAAATGTATAAACATAATGTCCGGAGACTTAACCCCTTCATTGTCATCATGTTGACCAATACCATTCTGGTCTGTAATTAAGTTCCCTTTCATTCTACAATTTTCTTGAGATTTTGAATAAGTAGAGGTTTTAAATTAATACAGCAACTTATGAACAATTGTATTTTATAGAAACTGAAACTTATAGACTTTACCTATATCAAACAGCATAAAAAGATCAAGTTAAAACAAACAAATAAGAAGTCGCAGAACTTTGCAAAATCAACCAGCACAGATTAACCAAGATGAAACAAACCAACAACCTATCAAAGACATACAAACTAGAACCAAAAGAAATTGATCACTGAATATATAAAACAACAACAACACTAAATAAACCAAAAACGAATTAGAAGACCGACATACTGTTCAAGATCGATAGTTTTGTCACAAGAAAACGGATCTCGAAGTAGTATTTTGGCCAGAATACAGATTCCGAAAAGAATCATGTTACTTTTGAGAAAGTATATCCGCAAACTCTCCACGCAGAACTACAATATACTCTATCTCTTCAGAAACTGACACTGAGAAGTTTCAATCAATGTTGTAAGCTGCTGGACAGCTCTGCAACTGCCTGTGTCTGCCCTTGCCCTGCAGGCACGAGGAACGGCTGCAACACCGAGGTGGCGGGGCGCTGTCTGTACATCGGGGAAGAGCTGAGGACGTGGATGGAGGCGCGGGACGACTGCCTGGAGAGGAAGGGGGACCTGGTGGTGCTGTTGGATCTCCCCCTCCTGTCCCAGCTGCCCAACTCCCTGCCTGACGGCCTCAGCTTCTGGGTGGGCGCCACCAACCACCAGTGGAACTTCTCCCCAAGTAGGCAGCAGTCCGACCACTACGGTTGTGTGTGTGTGTGTGTGTGTGTGTGTGTGTGTCTGTGTGTGTATGTGTGTGTGTGTGTGTGTATGTGTGTGTGTGTGTGTGTGTGTGTGTATGTGTGTGTGTGTGTGTTTTGTTTCTGCCTTTGGGTAGGCTGTTGGTCTACTCCACATATGGATCTGATTTTTCATCTTGAGAGGGTTGCTATTCCAACCACAAATGAAACTTATACTCAGTTAGGCAGCCAGCCCTACCATCTTTTCTTATCTCCAGGGAGTCACTAGATTCATTCCACATGTAGACAGTGATTCCTCTCATCGGGAAGATAACCAACATACCTCCTATAGATCTTCTCTTCGGGTAGACCATGGCTGGCTCTACTCTTGAAGGAGGCCGTGACACTTCTCTTTAGACAGGCTGTCACCCCAAACACCCTATGTAGCCACACCAACAGCCTGGTAGACAACCAGGGGTTTCTTCTTCACTTCCAGATACAGGTGGAGAAAGGCGGCATTGGTGGCAATCGGCATAGGCAATGTGGCACCTGAAGATGATGATGATGATGATGATGATGATGATGATGATGATGATGATGATGATGATGATGATGACGACGACGACGATGATGATGACAATGACGGTGGCGACTACAACTGACCGATGACAACGTTGACGAAAAGAATGACGAATGGAAAAATAGGGTTGAAGACGGTGACAATAATAATAATAATAAAGTTTATTTATACAGCGCATTTTCATTTACATGCTCAAAGCGCTTTACAGGCATGGAAAACATGAAACATAAATAATGCCAGACACAAGTAAGGAAAAATCAGGCACAGTACACATACAATGCATAAGCACACAAGCAGGCCAAGCCCAAAGCAACACACCACAGCAACAACTTGACACAGGCGAAGTCAATAAACCAATAAGACACGGCACACGAACATGGCTTCAACACACAAAGCCAAGCAATAACAGGACCAACCATGGGCCCCCATATAAAGCACGGAACGGATGAAAGCCCATCGCATATGGCAGAAATATGCAGAAAGAGAACACTCCGTACAAGACGATGTGACTGAAACAATGAAGTCATACACACAAGGCACGATACACACGAGCAACCAGCAACGAACATGGCAATAGCACACAGGCAAACAATACCCGATGATGACAACTAAGTCATGGACGAGGAGAGTAAAAAAATTCAACGAAGGTTAGATCAATGTTGCTTCTAAGGAAGATTTTGATGAATTTGTCGACGATACGATGGCAACGATGATGACGACGACGTTAGATATGACAATGACTGTGCTGCTGCTGCTGCAGCAAATCCGGCCACCGTCCTCGCTTCTCTCAAGTCCATTTGACCACTCCGACCAGAGATGTGTTTCATACACACATCAGAACCGCCGGACAGTATCAATACTGGTGGAATCAGAGCAGTCGTTTTCTTGATAGGACCTATGTCCCTGTGCACGCTGATTACCGCTTTATTTTGTGACCCGTCTTTCGCAGACAGCGCGGTGTTTGGCGAGGAGGCGGACAAGGAGAGCAACTCTTGCGGTCACATGTTCTACCAGAAAGACGTCTGGGACTGGAATGACTCCGGATGTGACGTCAGGAAACCCTTCGTCTGCAGATTTAAAGACAATAGAGGTGAGAGAAGATAGAGAGAAGAGAGAGAGAGAGAGAGAGAGAGAGAGAGAGAGAGAGAGAGAGCGAGAGAGAGAGAGAGCGAGAGAGAGTGAGAGAGAGATAGTGAGAGAGAGAGAGAGAGAGAGAGTTTTAACAGTCTTAGGATGTGAATGATACAGGAGAAACCTATGGCTAGTTTGAATGATACGGGGTCATATACCATAGACGGCCAAAATGAAACTTTCATGCAGTAAGAAATGGAAATAATGTTTGCTGCTCAATCTCGCTGTGGGTCAGCGTCCGTTGGTCTTCATTAGCGAGACAACAATAAACGCTGTTGACTTGTTGTGAACGAGTCATCAGTGAACGTCACGTCATGTGACTAAACAAGTGCTCCATACACGGTTGGCATAGTAGGGCGTCTTTGCTCTCTGTCGAGGTCGAGGTTGGTGGCCGCGATGGAAATGACTTCCTTATCCCTTGCTGGCACCAATCCCTTTGATAGATTGTCACTTTGTCGTTGCTGAAATGGTGTTGGAGCAGTAAAAACTTCCCAACCACTCATCCATGTCACGCCTTTCCACATATGCCCCTACCCTCACTAGCTTCTCCTTTTCTACCTCTTCGAAAACAAAGTAACACTCTATATGGAGGAGCAGTTAGGCTCCAGTTGAATGGCGAAATGGAAGGCAAGCACTGAAAATCTCCTCACTTCCTGTGTATTGCAGCCAGCCAAAATTGGACTGAGGGACAATGCAAGTCAGTCACAGCAAAACTAGGTCATGGTGTGACGCGAAGTCTCAGGCCGTGCTCTGCATACATTAGCTATTCTTCGATGCCCTCTCAAGGGTCCCAGCAATAACGTTCCCTCCATGTAATCTCCAATCAAAATTCTTCACAGCATTCCATTTGGAACCCATTCACTGAACCCTTTCAGAGGTCTCTACGGTAGCGCCGATCAGCGATCGTGTACGAAGGATGAAATGAGATACGAGTACTAGTAGCAGGGGGATTAGTTCTTCTCGTCTCCTGATTGTCGTGGACTGGCATTCGTCAACGGAAAACTGCAAACCTCGTACAAAAGGACGAATGTTTTTGACTAAGACTAGTTTTCTTTGTCGAATATTTGTCAGCCTTTCCTCTATTGGCAACCATGATGAAAAGGGGCGGGGTGGGGGCCTACTCAGGGGCTGACGTGCTGAAGTGAACTGACATGAAATAATAGGTGACGAACATGGTGGGCTGCAGATAATCGAATTCGGTGAGGAGTCCGCCACAGATGGGAGGTGATGAGGAGCAAGTGGCCAAGCAAGGCCCAGAAAGCCTGATGGATGGCACCCACCCCCACCCCACCCACCCCCGACCTCCCCTCTCGATCTTTTTCCTTTTCTCTCTTCCCGCTCTTTCATCTACATTTTCTTACCCTTGACTTATGTTTCGCTTCTAAGCATCTGCTTCTGCCTGTTCTCTTACTAATCTTCCTCGCTGTTTCTCTACTCAAGCCGCTGGGTCGACAGTGACCCGTCTCAGAATTTTTTCTCTAAGGAGGCTTGAAATAGAGGGAAGGGAAAGTGACGAGGAAAAAGGAATGTGTCCTGTAGATGTCACGCAGTTTGAGAGTGACTTGAATTGAATATCTTTATTTTACGAGGGAGATTCACGAATTAGGCATAGTTGCCTGTCTCACATTCATGCCCCTGGCTAAGCTATTGGATCCGGGGCCGTATGCATGAGAGAGAAGTAACGCCTTACTTTGTAGGTGTCAACTTTTGAAGTGAAATCACTACTTAGAGATGCATGAGTCGAAAGTTGGGTTCCTTCCAAAGGAACCATGTAGTAAAACAACCCTACTTCTACTTCAGCCAGGACCCATGAGTACAGCCGTATTAACAGTGAGATAAGCCGCCATTGCTGTCTACGGTTCGCACAGAAAAAGCTGTTTTTTGGGATACTAGAAACCCATCCAAAGAAAATGTAAGCTGTGAACAGCATTAATTTATCAAAGCTGTATGTTGAATGCATCAGTAGGTCGTGCAAGCTTCTACATTCAAAATACTTAAATGCGGGTCAACGCACCTAAACGCTGAAGCATATATTGACATTGTGTATAAAGCTATTTCTATCTGACGCCATGAAAACGATAGATTTAAACTGCATTTTTGTTATGAAAACTCTGTTAAGATTAATTGCTTTATTTTTGTAAACGAGGAAATGTGTGTCGATGTGCGCCAGGGTTTCACGAGTTCGGTGGGAAAAGTGCGAGCTGAGGCTGGAGCGAGAGCGTAAAATCATGTCAACACAAAAGATGACAGCGTGCACGTGCGTGTTTGATCGGCAACTGCAATGAAGGAGACGGGGCAGAATATCGACCGCAGGAATGTGTATGATTCGTTTGATTATGAAGAAATCCGCAATAAATTTACATTTCATCGCCATGAAACATATTGGAAATTGCAGATGAGTTGCACGAGGACTTGCATGCGCGCATAATCCGTTATCTGTAATCAAGCAGACGACAGCCAAAGCCCTTGCACATGCGCACACAGACGGGATTCCCCCTACCTAGTCGCTACACACCTCTACAGTCACAACTACAGCGCAACGCATCGCCTAAGCATATAACATGTGACATAACTTCAAAAGTATAAAATATACTTTAGTAGTAAATCTTGCTCGTGAGAAATTTTCTTTCCTTCTCATGCATACGGCCCCAGGCCCCGAAAGCCCAGAAGTAAGAGGTTTTAGTTGACGAGAGGCCATGGAGTGGCTGAGGCCGAATATTCCTTTCTGCAACTGCCGCTTCTTCTTCCTTCACTCCCTCCTTCTCCGTCCCCTCTCACTTTCACCTGCATAGATCTGCAAGAGGTGAATTGGGCTTCTGGGGCTAAGGTGTTAATTTTGCTTTCCCTCAGCTTGGCACGGCGTTTCCTGCATCTTGACAGAGTTATCGGGGTGCACCGTCCAAGTGCAAGGAAGCGAAAGCATCCCTTCCCTGCTTTATTGGCTCGAGGTTTTCACTCGCTGTCTTTTCCCAGAGGCCCTGAGCTCCTGTGCGTGTTTTATTCTGCAGATAGCGGTGCACTCTGAGTCGTGGTGTAAAAAAAGAAGAGAAAAGATTAGAGATATATCATCATCGCTTGCCCTATTTTTCTCCTCTTTCATCTGCACCGTTGTCTTTCGTGTAGTTTGTTTTCTGTTCCTCCTCTAGCTTTACATCCACTTCTTCATGATGTGTATCTTTCTCCTCTTCCTGTTGACGTTTGTAAAATTCCCTTATGTGTATTTTCTGAATTCTTCTGCCAGTTCAGCCATTTCCTTCTCTGTTGCTTATTCTTTTTCCTCTTTGCCTCATTCTCTGGGTTTTTTTTTGTTCTTGCCCGCGACTGTGCTTTATCATACTTTGCTAAATAAAGTTGTAACGTGACTCCCAAAGCTGTCAGAAACATTGAACTTTAAACTCAGGCTTTTTTCTCTAGGTATGATACTTCCGAACTGTGCATGCAGTGTTTTAACCAAATGAACCGCCTCCTTCAATCTATGCTGCTCAAACTCTGATGTCTGACGAAGAAGTGTTTTAGGACGATGCTTCACTTCACATAGTGGACTTTGTTCATTCTTCGAGTCAAAGCAGAGTTCACCATTCTCTAAACATGTGGCAATTGCGGAGCCTCCACTCCGAGCGTTTTTCAGCACGACGTCTGTGAGGTTACATCGGAATGCTTACCTTTCCTTGTCTCCCGGCTGCACCCAGAAACTTGGGCGTGCCTTCTCCTTGTCTCGAGAGACTTGCAGCTGTCGGAAGTCGCCTTGACGTCTGTCAGCAGCATACCTCAGCAGGGAGCATGGGGAATGTTATGGTGTAGTCAGACAGCAGACGTGATGCTCCGTGGCAGCTACAGAACTCGCCCCCTGTTGTTTCTCATGCATAGTATATGTAGAAAACATAACGTAGCCTCGTCTGCGTGTCATCTCACACTCTGCGTTTACAGTGGACGTAGAGCATCAGTGGGGCAATGCAATAAATCGTGTTCGACACACATCGTAAATGTAGAGTGTGAGAAAACCTAGCATGTCATCGGTGTCCTGTGTTACGGTTTTGTGCTTGGAAGGAAAACTGTTGTTTGAGGTCATATAGCACACTGCTTTGTAATGTCTCGTTTAGTTTGTCTGAAACGCGTGGATCTAATAACAAATCCTGTGCGATCGAGTAAATCTCGCATTGCATGTGTCCGTCGTCACGTGTAAATAATATATACATAGAGGTGTTTCCTATTATGAGCATGCTGTGTGCAAGCATGGTGTGCTTGTGTGAATGTGCTTGTTTGTCCGTGCATTGCAGTTGTGAGCGATTGCGTGCACCTTTAAACAAGTGCGTACGGACGTGTGTGTGTGTGTGTGTGTGTGTGTGTGTGTGTGTGTGCATGCGTGCGTGCGTGCGTGCATCGTGCATACGTGTATGCATGTGAATGAGTGTGTGTGCGCGTGCATGCATGTATGTGTAAATTGGAGGGGAGGGGGGCGCATGTTCATATATGTATGCTTTTGCGTAAATATGTGCGTGTACGCATATATTCATGAATGGTGTATGCCTATGCTGGCGTGACAGGTTGTCTGCAAAGGTATGGACAGCTGCTCATGCACCTCAACGAGAACTGACAAACTACTTGGTAATGAACATGTTTTACAACGCATTATGCACTCGAACACGTTTTTATTGCTCTTGCCCTTGACCTACTTTGTCACGTTTCTACCTATGCAGCTGCACTTATCGTGTTGTCGTAACCTTTAAGATGAGACCTCCAACAGAATGAAACAGTCCACTCGATAGAAATTCTTACACGTGACGCCGCTTCATATACCTAGTTGCGGACAGGCTTCTCTAGCAATACTGCGTGTTTGCTTTCCCTCCACAAGTGTTGGTGTTTCGCTGTGAGTCACCCCTGCACCTTCAATTAATCTGTGAGTCTGTTCCTAGATAAACCAGTTTCCACTCCTGGCATGCAGCTAGAGTTTCTAGGCAGCAAGGGCAGACGGAAAGTGCAAGGCCATTGGGCTGCCAGACCAGATGGGCAGAAGTGTGCAGACTACTTGACCGATTTTTCACCGTATAGTTTGAATGTTTTTCATGGCAGCTGTTTTTATGAGATGACAGACGTTTTTGTTTATTATTGCTAGAAGTATGCGCGCATGCGTTATCACAAAGTATCTGTTGCCGAAGTGTAGTGCGAGGATATGTATTTCAAGCTGAAGTTACTCCCTGCCTCCTGTCTGTCACGCTGGTACACACACACACACACACACACACACACACACACACACACACACACACACACACACACACACACACACACACACGCACGCACACAGAGTATTAGAGAGAGAAAGAGACAGAGACAAAGAAACAGGGACACAAAGACTGAGAGAGAGAGAGAGAGAGAGAGACAGTTAGACACAGTCAGACAAATAGACAGACAGACAGACAGACAGACAGACAGACAGACAGACAGACAGACAGACAGACAGACAGACAGACAGACAGACAGACAGACAGACAGACAGACAGACAGACAGACAGACAGACAGACAGACAGACAGACAGACAGACAGACGGAGTGAGAGAGAGAGAGAGAGACAGAGACAGAGAGAGACAGAGAGAGACATAGAGAGAGACAGAGAGAGAGGCGAGGTGGGGGAGAAGGAGACAAATACTTAGAGACGGGTACAGATGAAAAAACAGGGAGCGAGAGAGAGAGAGAAAGAGAGAAAGAGAGAGAGAGACAGACAGAGAGAGAGACAGAGAGAGAGAGACATACAGACAGACAGAGAGACAGACAGAGACAGAAACAGACAGCCAAACATACAGAGAGAGAGAGAGAGAGACAGACAGACAGAGAGAGAGACATACAGACAGAGAGACAGACAGACAGAGACAGACAGCCAAACATACAGAGAGAGAGAGAGAGAGAGAGAGAGAGAGAGAGAGAGAGAGAGAGAGGGGCGGGAATGTGTGTTAAAAAACTCGTCTTCTTCAAGGAGATCGAGACTTAATGCCTATGGACGTCTGTACGGCAGAGAGGAGGGGAAGGCTGCACGTGTTGGAGATCATCAGAAGGTGAAGCGCTGCCTGAGGCTGCCTGTTCTTTCAATCAAAGACGCTTTTTTCCATCTTTGCTCTACAGCCCATTAAAGCTTCCTGTTTACATTCTCCCTCCCGTTTATTCCCTCCTGCCTTTTTGCCTTCCCATTCACCTTGCCCTGTAATCCACGGCTTGTGTGGCTCTATGGCCACTTGCCCGCCACAATCTTCCTCTGCGTGTTCGTCTTGAGTTGCATACATATCTATCCATGCATGTACCCTTCTGTCCGTCTGTGCATTGGTCCATCATTACATCCATGCAATTAACGTATCCACGCATGCTCGCATTCATAGTCTAAAGATAAAGATACAGGCGGGTGTTTTTTTTTACAGAGACTTATCACCCATGTCTGGGTCTCTGACTGCTTTACACTTTACCCCCTGATATCTGGGCCGCTTGATCTATTATATTTACCCATCTATTCATTATTTTTCCATCAATACATCTATGCATGATTTATTTGTACATCGATTATTATCTTTTGGTTCGTTATTCCGTCCACTATTCCCTGTTCATCAGTCCATCGCCCGTCCGTCCATCATTATCCATCCATACCTCCTTTCCCCTTGTAGGTTGGGGGTAAGAACGGACCCACCACGTCTTCCTCGTCATTAATTACCTGCAGTCCCGAAAGACCATGGACACCAACATTCTTGAGCCCTGTTTTAACTGAGCACAGCCTGCGCCTTCTTCGCTGTAGAAGCAATTTTTCTCACCAATCGGGACGCAGCTTAAGTCTAGTTCTGCGCCCTGATTGGTTAAATAGAATCACTCCTTCGGTGTTGCTCAATTAAAACAGGCCTTATCTCGCACATGAATTCTGTGGATGGGATGGATGGATTGATGGATGGTTGGATGGATGGATGGATGGATGGATGGGGGGTTTAAGGGCCTATCCGCCTTAAAGACTATATAAGACCACAACGTTGATAAACATCCATTTTTATGAATACATAAAAATGCCTCTCGACAGTGGATTCAGGTGCGATTCACGTTACAATTACATTAAACACTCTCGGAATTATGGGATAGGTCGAGGTCTTCTGCCCATTAGTCAGCGTGAGCTAAGTAAGACCACCAATCACAAAAAATCACAAGAACCGTTAAAGCATAATTCAAATCTTGATATCCTTTGCCCCCTCGTACGAAGAAGTTAGGGATGGATGGATGGAGCCCAAAGGTCCATTAGCCACGAAGGCCTCACAAGGCTACAGCGTAATTCAACGGAACAAAAGTTTTGAATTAGTAGATTACATCAAAAGAGGTAAATGGGAAAAAATATCGAAAAACAATAAAGACATGGTATGACTCAAAGACGAGAATAAAACTAAGAAAATTTCAAAATGTTTATCACAGCAAGAGGATCTTAAAAAAAAGTCTGATGGACTGCTTGACCCACTCCGTAAATGAGCAAGTCAGGGACACTTTACCAGAATGTGCGGCGTGGTGAACCTGTGAATGGAAGTGGCAGTCTTTGCCGCAGCCCTCACACACGAACTCTGTGGATGGAAGTGGCAATATCTGCCACAACCCTCACACACGAACTCTGTGGATGGGAGTGGCAATATCTGCCACAACCCTCACACACGAACTCTGTGGATGGAAGTGGCAATATCTGCCACAAACCTCACACATGAACTCTGTGGATGGGAGTGGCAATATCTGCCACAACCCTCACACACGAACTCTGTGGATGGGAGTGGCAATATCTGCCACAACCCTCACACACGAACTCTGTGGATGGAAGTGGCAATATCTGCCACAAACCTCACACATGAACTCTGTGGATGGGAGTGGCAATATCTGCCACAACCCTCAGACATGAATTCTGTGGATGGGAGTCGCAACCTCTGCCACAATCCTCACACACGAAATCTGTGGATGGAAGTGGCAATATCTGCCACAAACCTCACACATGAACTCTGTGGATGGGAGTGGCAATATCTGCCACAACCCTCAGACATGAATTCTGTGGATGGGAGTCGCAACCTCTGCCACAATCCTCACACACGAAATCTGTGGATGGAAGTGGCAATATTCTGCCACAACCCTCACACATAAACTCTGTGGATGTTCCCTCTGCTTGGAGTTGGGTCTCCCTGTGCCCCCGTCTCTCCCATGCAAGCATCCAGTGCCCCTCGTGTCTGGGCAGGGCGTTTCCCCACCGCGCCTCCCCACGCCATTCGTAAAGGCGACTGGCTGGATATCGAGACTTGATTCGCTTGTGTTCTAACCAGCTCTGATGTTCGTGGCCAATGGACCTGCATTGCCTGCAAAGGCTGGTGGGCCGTCAACCTCCATTCATTCATATATTCATTCCTTCCCTGTTCGTCCATCGTCCGTTCGTTCGTCCATCATCCATCCATCCGTCCTTCATCCTTCGATTCATTCATCTATTTAATGAACCGTTTGTTCGTCCGTCCGCCCGTCATCCAATGATCTACCATCTAACCAACCGTCCATCCATCCTTTCACGCATTCATTCATGCATCCATTGAGTCGTCCGTCCGTTCGTCTATTTATTTATCAAATACCCATCATATACATGTCTATCTATCTGCCCACC
>JAWQFJ010000047.1:22183-24683 GCA_034096865.1 Theodoxus fluviatilis
TGCTTGGAGACTCCGTCTCCTTTTCTTAAGGCGCGAAAGAAACTTCTGGCATGCTTTGGAGGACATCGCGGTCCACTGAAACGCGGGAATGTTTGAAATGACGGAGCGAGACAGCTTTCTACAAAAAGCTTCGATGCGGAAGTAAGGGGGAGACAAGCAGCTCATACTGTGATGCAGTGCGACTGGGAAACCTTGCTTAAAAAAATACAGCCAGGCATGCGATGTGAGCCATACGGGCGCGAGGTTTTGTTCTAAAAACGTCGATTGTGTCACGGGAAATAACATCCACAAATGCGCTGGCTTTGTGAATTTTTCCCCGTCTTTTCGCACATCCAGGGTTTGGGGTCGAGGGACTATTTGTCGTGTGCCCTGAATTGGGTGGAGAGGGGTAGAGTAGATGACGTCAGGAGTTGGTAGGTCTATTGCCTAAGTTTGTCAAGAGTGTGAAGGCTTGAGTGCCACTGACGCACTTAGTGTTTGACTTGATATTAGGTAATAGTGTGTGAGTGCACTGTGGCTCTAAAGGTTCAGATAGATGGTGCTTTTTTATACTCCACCCTTTGACCTTTGCCGTGGCAACGAAACTGTCCTTTGCATCGTCCAGCCTTCCCACCACACGGGCTGGGGGTGAGAATAGACCCACCGCGTGTCCCTATGCGATTCGAAAGAGACAAATAACTAGGGAAATAATGACTCGATTGCTTTTGCTTTAACCTGTTCTAGGGATTTTTGTGATCAGTGGCCTTATGCAAAGGCTGATAGGCCGTAAAACTCCATCCATCCATCCATCCATCCATCCATCCATCCATCCATCCATCCATCCATCCATCCATCCAGGCTGGTCAAATTTTTAATTTTCGGCAAAATCATGTGAATATTCAACAAACTCAAAATTAACGAAAAAGTTAATATTCGTAATTACGAACTGAAGTTAATTCTTAGAAGAAACTGAGCATCTTCCTTTAATATAAATTCAGACAAATGCTGAAGGAAGTGAAAATGACAGACTCCTTAATTCACATGTAAGCCCCATAGTGAATTACCCAGCGTTCCGTTGCACTCTGCTTCATATCTGCTATCGTAGCACACCGATCCCAAACTGCTTCACAGTAGAGTGCGCCACTTGCTGAGCCTAGCAACAATGAAACAACAGCGCCTGTAGTCGCATTTGATTGGCTCATATTAACCATCGAGTTAAATGGAAGTCGCTCCTCGGACTTGCACGGTAAACATGCTTCGAGCCATGGAGTTTACAGCCATGGAAGTGGCAGACGTGCCATTGCTTCCAATTTTCGAAGAAATGAATGTTTTAGTACTCTCATCACCATGGCAGAGTGGATTGTGTGTCTTGGTTTGATATCTGCAGTAAATGGCGGCATTTGTACCCATGCAAGTAACGAAGTACCAGACGGCAGACATTTTGGGATTTCCCTTGGCCTTCCATTATAACTGATGATGGTTATCTCCCTTCTGTTATCAACGATAATCGACCCTAATGCTTTTATTAAGTCTTCTCTTCGATCAAGAGGGATAAAATTGACTGTGAAATCATTTAGGGGATTCATGTATCCAAAGAGGACCTTCAAAACCTTCTATTTTTAATGCGAATGTGCTTTTTAGGTCGTTAAAAAAATTCCTCAGCTTGCTACATCCTAGCAGAGATGAAGCAGAGTGCAATGGAACGCAGCCGATCATTTTCCCCAGAGACTTGAACCTCGTTTTGCCATGGATAGCCACATTGACAGCGAAAAGGGCCTTGACCAGCAAGGCAGAGCGGCAGGCTGGGCTCCTTCCCACCTGTCCATACAGACATAGTTGTTCAGCAGAACAGCGCCAATGACAGGTCGTTGCCCTGAACCGTAAACTGTCGTCTTGGAGAAACTGCCGCACAGCAGGCAAAAGGCGGAGCAGAAGCAATAGCTACTTCCTCCTTCCTTGGCTGGGCCGCTTGTTGCTCTTGTGCCAACGGGCGCGGAGTCGGTGTTTGCGGAAACCCTTCTTGCAAAGCTTGTCTTAGTTTTTCCCATCTGACCTTGGCCTGTCTAGCTCTCTGGCAGATGCAGGAACTGCATTGCAAGCGGATGCAAAGGAGAGAGGGAGGGAGAAAGAGAGAAAGGAACAGACTGACAGACAGACAGACAGACAGACAGACAGACAGACAGACAGACAGACAGGCAGACAGGCAGACAGGCAGACAGGCAGGCAGGCAGGCAGACAGACAGACAGGCAGGCAGGCAGGCAGGCAGGCAGGCAGGCAGGCAGGCATACAGGCAGGCAGGCAGGCAGGCAGGTAGACAGGCAAAGATAGACACACGCACTCACACGCACACGCAAACACACATACACACACACACGCACACACACACACGTGCACACACACGCGCGCGCGCACGCACACATACACATACAAACACACACACACACGCACGCACACATACGCGCACACACACACACACACACACACACACACACACACACATATATACAAACACACACACAC